>MJUU01008124.1:90003-119624 GCA_002080025.1 Modiolus philippinarum
TTTTCATATATAATGCAATTCTATATGTAACAATGAATACTTATTATTCACTCCTGTGAAACATTTTAACATAATGTAGGCTTGCCTTACATACAATGTACATTGTGGTGGACTACATAGATTGATCATGCATCTCTATTAAAATGTTCCCACAAAATTTCAATCCCCTCACCAAAGGCCACTCCTCTTATAAGGCCAAATTTATGCTGCAAATAAGGTGGCCTTATAAGAGGGGGACTACTGTATGTATATGTTATCTATATACCGTAAAATATCAGCCCGTGAAGCAGAATATGAAGCACAGGGGCGAATGAGCGGAGCAAACGAGCCCCAAGCTTCATATTCTGGTGAGCAGGATGATATTTTACAATACATCAGCTGTCAAAAGACCGATAACTTGTTTATCATCCTTTATTTTGTAATTTAGATTTGTATTTATTGAAGTTAGGTTTCAAATTCTCCCAAAGTAGCACGGGAAATTCTACATACATTTTATTCTCGCCTTTTCAGCAATTTTAAGCTTCAAAAATATGTTTTGTAGTTTTTTTTATCATTTTATCAGTAAAGGTTTGGTAACTGGATGGACATTGTGTCCAAACGACTTGAAAAAATGTCGATTTTAAATGTTGCCCCAACCCTTCGGTTGTTACGGTATTCTATCGTTCCTTGGAACTTTTATGACGTCATAATGGGAAAACTTCAAAGCTCTGTAGGATATATCAACGACCCAGTTTCTACGATTTTTCTGTTGTTTAGTTATCTATTTGTGTATTCATGACTCTGTTATGAATACTTGATCGGAAAGAACAAATGCAATGGAAGTTTATTTTTATCCAGTTTTTTGTTACATGTGAAAACTTGAATAAAGAATTTTGCCTTTGAAACGTTGGGAGAATCACTTGATATATCAAGGTCAACCTCTGATATATCCGGGTCAACCTGATATGGCTTTTGCGGAAAGGCTGTGCAGGCTGATATAACCATGGGGAAGCAGTGTTCCCGCTAGCCCATTTTAGAAGGGTGCCACGCCCTTGGTGCCCTTTGCAGCACCCCTGATGCCTTTTGCAGTGCCCTTCATGCCCTTAACATCACCCTTTCTGTCCTTATCCTTTACTTCAAGATCGTGTTTTGTACGCCTTTTAAATTAACGATCATCATACATAAGTGCCCATTTCCTATTTCAGTCAGCGCGCTAAAGTGCCCTTTTCAGGACTGGCGCCCTGCCCCTTTTAAATCCTAGCTGGAACACTGGGAAGGATGATAACCTAGTATACAAATCTTTAGTTGTGACATTTGATTTGGCTACTTTTAAGTTATACTTTAAATGAACATTGTGCACAAGTTTTGGGATGTTTCATACTCCAACCAGGAGTCTACTTCTGTAAATGGCAGAAGATTGAACTTATTCACTCCAACATTTTATGTATTTTTGATGGCAAACAAATGCATCATGGTATATCAGAAAATTTTTGATAGAACAAGCCAATTTCACTTCACAGATACAACGTGGATCTAAATCCGTTAACACTTTGTTTAATGCTTACTTTGAATATCAATAAACTACAGCAATGTGACGTTTCTATAGATTATCTTGTCAAGTTGTTTGGTTCATTTTCCGTCCCATCTTGTTTTATTGATTTTTTTGATGGTCTTAACGACAACCGGAAACGTTGTTTCGGATCAATAATCAATAAAATAGTGATTAAAAAATAGTTATAAGGTACCAAGGCAACAAAAATCATCTTATTCTCATGGAAATATATTTAAAATCATGCCTTTTAGTAAATTTTCATTGTTTACGACAAACTACAATTTTTTGGCATTTATGCTAGGTCAAGTTGAAGCTTAAGTGTTGTACAAGAATTTATCTCTCGATAAAGCGCCCAGGTGACAATAATCAATTATTTTGCCCGGTCACCGAACAAAGATTCAGCGGGAAATGGTTTTAGCTAGAAAATGACAGAAAAGGATAATCCAGAAGGCGAAAATCAACCTTCTGAAGTACCTGAACATTTGTTCAAAGATGTTAAATACTATGTTGTTGGTGATATTGGAAAGGAGGTACGCGACACATGAAATTAAAATCTCTTACCTGCCCATCGACTACGGCAGGACCATGCTATGTAATTGTAAATTGTAATGCAAACGGAAACGCAAATCTCACGTTGGGTTAGCATTAAGCAGAGTTCCCATTGATAAAGAGTGGGATCGCAAAAAAAATGTTTGCTGTTGGAACCCATTGTAATCAATAGAGCAGAGACATAGATATATCTATATATCTCTGTAATAGACGACTTTCCACTACGTGAATTTTCCCGGAAAATTTTGACGTCACAATATAGATTTTCCAACGTCACAATGTTTAGTGACGCAATTTGCGCCGATTGACCCAGGTCAACCGGCGCAATTCATTCATAAAATAAACTAAGAAAGTTGTCTATAGAGTAATCTTGTTGAAAAGGGGTTCAAATGTGTGGTTTTGGTTCCAACATTTGCCCAGAGTTCTTGAAAAGATTTTGATTTTGTTGGATATGCTGACCGGCAAGTTGGAATGTTTTGTAAGTCTAAACAAATATTTGTCGAAACGAATGAAAAAATTCTATGTGATAAAACAAACTGAAATCACGGCCAAACACATGGTAGCGAAAAGTGACAACCAGTCAATGGGAAGCGGTTCCATTTTGATATTAATTTTCTGTCAGTTGTTGTCATTATCCCATGTAATATCATATGCATGTCTTTATTTCCTAAATTCTGACATGTGGCAGAAAATCATTTGCTATGTAGTGGTAGACGGTTCCCCATCCCCCTTGTTGTACAACGTTTCCCCTTTACTGTTTATGTCCCGTTTTCTAAATCTCACGTTGTACATGTTCTCGGGCTGTTCTTTTTTTAACTGTTTATTCCAGCCCAAGCCCGGTCAGGTCCACGCATGGGCAGTTACAGCCGGCCCGGGGGAACCCCGATAATTATGTCATAACCGACGGCTAGTTCCAACAACAACATCAGAACACTGGTAAGGAAAACCATCTACCACTGGATATTAATGCATTGTATATTGCATAAAACACCTGTACAACAAAAGGAATAAATGTTTCAATTGTAGAACATAGTCTCAGTTATCAAAATATCCAAGAACCGGGGAAAACTCAACAAGCAGCGAGTACGCTTTTGACGGGAGCTTGAGTACGAACACCACTTTGGTTACAGCTATAATAGCTACTTTGAGTGTTACACAGCATTTTAACCTCTCAAATGAAGATTGATTGCTAGCATGGAAAATTACAGAACATTAAAAATGTTTGAACAGAATTGATCATCATACGGAATTTCATTTTTGACCGCCTGGCCAACCATATTGGCATTTGATGTTGGTCCTGGCATACTTTTATCGGCTAATTACGTTGTCATGAACAATCAGTTGGACATGTTTAATTACACTTTTGATACAATGATTCTAGGTATAGAGACATTCCAAGTAAAAACTAGGCAATCAAGTAAACAGAAAATTCTAAAGATATCTTCTACATGTTCTTGTTCTAATCAATGATCGTTCATGATGATACTGGCATTTGACTGTAGTTTCGAGGATGTGTGTTGTCATGACTGATTTTTTTACAGTACACACAGAGTCAAAAAACAAAAAACTCACAATGTAAACACCAGAAAATGTCGGTGAAAACACCAGAAAACTTCCTTTTGTTAATTTCATAGAAATATATTGGCAAGTCATAAATGTCAGTGTAAACACCAGCATTTCACCAGCAGTTGTGAGTGTTTTCACTCATGTAACGCTCTTTGTGTACTGTACTTGTCAGAAGATGGAAATAGGCTTGACCCTGGCAATAGGACATCTATAATGCCTTATACTTTCATGACTTTTCTACTTGCACTTCTTATACTTTAATTCTCATGTACTTTACATTGTTTGGTGATATATTCCTATACTTTAACTGTAGAAGAGGTCAGTGGCCTTATAATAAGTTTTTGATATATACACATGTAACTCGGGGATGATTTTTTCTGCTATTTTGGAGATTTCTTCTAGATTTATCTTTTACAAGTAGCCATTACCAAATTCTTGATAAATGCATAACAATTGTTTTACCAAATTTATACATTGTAACTCGACATTTAGTATCACAATATCACATCTTGTGTTCCTGATCACAATCATATACTCCTTTATTTATTGACAGGTATTGTCCCTGCTGAATGCTGGTGGAGCCAAACAGGACACATATCTCAGTGAGATGGTCAGCCATGTGATATCAGACGATCCATCACAAGATGAATATTCAGAGGCCAAAGAATTATTTGATTTACCTGTTGTTAAAGTAATATATTGATATTGTATCAGCAATTTTTATGTTCAGGAGGAGGGAAGAATCAAGTTGACTGTTGTTCTAAGAAATCAGTTTTCAGTTTAAAATTATTTTTTCTTTTGTCCAATAGGTGAAGAGCTTATGTAATTTCTAAAATACATAAACAAATGAAATGAGATAGAGTTAATGCACCTGAGACAAAGTCATCATTTTGATTTTGCAAATTTTACTCTCATGATGTTTTAGTCAAGAAGTGATGGGGATCCAGTCATTGGTGAGTTTATAAGATGTGAAAACGTCAGCAAATTTATACCAAAAAGGGTGAAATATGAAAACCTACATAATATAGGGTGCCCATGAGGGCTATTAGTATGGTCTGCTTTACATATGATGTAAAGGGAATGTTCAAAGTAAGAGTGAGACAAACAATAATACAACAAACACTATAAGTATGTATATAGAATCTGCTGTAAACTGACATCCCTGACCCAAATTACGCTTTGTAGCAAGTGTAGGGATTTATCAACTGACTTGGGAGTTTTCCGTTAGATATGCAGAATAATGGAAGTTTTGTTTCTTATACTTATACAATCATGGACCAGCCTGGTTTTGGGCAAGTCTATTATTTGAGACAATATTATAAGTGTCAGAAACAAATGTAAATTATTTGTTAGAATAAGTTTTAAAAAAAAAATCAAATATTTCTGGAAAATAACTTTTGATTATTAAAAGAATTGGTACAATCCTAAAGGTATATGTAGATCTTCATTTCTTTATAATACATTGAGGTGCTGATTGACAAACATAGGTGTGGCCTTACATACATGTACTTTTTGCACGTACTCAGACAGTGGCTAATACTGAAAATAATTACTCCATGAGATCAAAGAAAACACATACGAATTACAGATAAAACAATTTCAAAGTCTAACTTTTAATTTATAGTACACTCATACATTGTTTGTGCTTTATGTCCATCTGAAGGTCTCTTTAGATCGGTCTGAATTAATAATACAGTTGTACTGTACCTATTTGCCACAATGTATATATTTTATGTCTATTTTCAGTCAAGTTGGGTGTATATGTCGATAAAATGTAAGAAGCAACTTCCGTATCCTTTTCTACAAGTACAATTCTTCAACCAGGTTCATCATAATATATAGCTGGACTTTTTACAGATCATTTAATTGAATTTGTTTGGTGAAATACAGTATTCTGATATGAAAAAAAAAAATACCAAGTATATGTTTGACCTTTTAACATGTAACAGGTCGAACTCATAAGAGGTATTGAAAGTGACAGGAAAAGGAGTAAACTATTGCCATTAGTTTACCCAGCACTGACATTTTGAAGTACAAGTTAAAATGTACTATATTACGAAATAGATTTGATAAACATAGTTTTATTGACATACATGTAAATGTAACTGTATTAACTATACTATGAATGAATATTGAAATATTCCAGCAAATTAAAACAAAAGCTTGTTTTATTCTCGTGAAACCTTGTATACACATTACATGCATAGGTAGAAAGAATATTGAAATACATGTGACAATATCATGAATATAAACATCAAAAGCAAACTCAATGTATAAGCACAAAACCTCACCATGTTGCAGCAATATGAACATGATGAAAAAAAAAACATGTTGGTAAAATTTGTCAATAATACTGTGAACGAGCTTTATACATCAGGGACTACACTGTTGAGTATACTGTGGAAGAACTTTTATTCGTAGACATCAATTTTCATGGTTTTCATAAAAAGCACTATTTCATGTGTACTTAAATTTGTGGTTTCAAAGTACCTACATTAAACTTCAATGGATACTCGCTTTCGTTTGGGAACTTAATTTCATGGTTTAAGCGAACATGAAATCCACGAAAATTGGAACCCCACGAACAATAGTACTTTCGCAGTATATGAACATTATTAAAGAGAATTTCCTGAATTCAAGTCATCATGAACTTGTCTTCAGCTGTTATTTACTTTAATAGAAGAATAAACTATCTTGGAAATTAATTGTAGTGAAATAACACAAAGCAAGATTCATGCAGAAAGTGGTCATGTTAATATCAGCGTTCATATCAGAGTAATGTAGTGAATTATCTACACAGGGAACAATTGAAAATTTAAGGATAATGTTTTATTTTTATCAACATTCAGTAAATATATGAGATTTATTTTGTTAACATTTTATCAGTATACCAGTATTTTCACCAGCAGATTTGTTATTTTCGGGCGTTGTAGCCTGTCCTTACCAGGTAAGTATATATACAATTTACTGTAAACCAAATGAGTTTCCCAAGAGATATATTTTCAGTCTTCTTGAGCATATCAACATCAAGGAATTTAAAAAAGTCGGGAATATTTTTAAAGCTAACATTGATACATCAGCAAAAATAGAATAGCAAAAAAGTAGTTCCCACAAAGTTCATCAGTTTGGTTTAAATTGCGAAATAAAGTAACTATGAAATAATTTGGTTTAAGGGAGTACGAGTCTCAAAAATTTTGTATTTAGAATTAAAATTCTGACCTTTTATCTTGAAGAGCACATCTAATGGAACAACTTGAGCAAAAAATTTTGAAAATCCATGTAGGAATTTTCGAGATATAAGAGGTTAAAATTTTGGCGGGAAACAGATCTCTCTAGAGTTTTCCTTCAATTTGCATAAGATGTTTATAGGCCTTTAAATATATGAAATTATAATTAGAAGTTGATTAAATTTTATACACAGTCTATTTTTTGTATTTTAAAGTGACTTATGACTAAGAAAATGATCCATGTGCAAAAAATTTTAGCACTGTTTGAATGGATAAAACCCGAGGATATAGAATGCTTCTGAAATCTGAGGCTCGTACTCCCTTAAAGTTTATTGTCAAGAATCAGTTCTCTTCATTTTTATCGCTTTCTCATTCATGTCAAATAATCATATCTTGAATGAAAAAAATTGTCCTTAGTCATGTTCCTTGCTGTGTTTGAATTTGTCTTGGGTCATTATAAACAAAACATGAATGACAGGTGGTTATAATGCAATATTGCCATTCATATATATAAACAATTTATATTTAAAACAAAGTCTCGTCTAAGATATGATTTAGGTATTATAATGTTTATATTAAAGTTATGATTCTTTTAAGTAATTCATTCATTCAGAAGAAAACATTTGTGTCTGCTTTTCCTATAAAGTAATAAAACAATTGAAGCAGCAAAATTTGTGAAACAGTAGTGTATTCCATCCAAATTTTACTTTTCAATGATTGTTTTAGTTGACAATTACAGTCTTTACGAAATGTGTCGGTCGGACGGACAAAGCCGACATTTCGTCAGAATGACAGGCAGAAAACTGTAAAGTGAAGGACCAAATGTCCGACATTGGTCTTTGGGTATACAGCTACTTGAAATAAGGTTTCAGGCTGAAAAATGACAATCTGGTAGAAGTGAGGCTTTTTTTGTTGTTGCTAGCATTGCCTCTCAAAAATCTTCCGTCAAAGTGATAAAATAAATTGACTACCAGTCAGCAGAAAGGACATTCCAAACAGGAAGTATTTATAAACTGAATTTGGTAAAAACTTGATTTTCTTCAAATCTCCAATAATACAAAAGGCATGGAAATTTCTGGTCTGATCACCTTTTATTTGGTCAAATAAGCCATAAAGGTCTACGGGAACGAATGTCCAACAAATTTCAAAAATATTTCGGGAAGACTGCAATTATCATTCTTGACCTTTTACTTTATTTACTTTTTATTTTTGTTAGCTTGAAGAAGAAGACATTCTTTCATTATGGGGAATGATCACTTATAATGGTGGAGTATGTCAACAGAAGTTGGATAGTAATTGTACTCATCTTATTACATCAGTAACAGAGGGGGTAAGATTTCTTAAAGTACAACTAATCTGAGATTCAGATTATAGCAAAATATTCAACAGATGATCAGATAACCTAGTAATTCTGGAATGTACACAACGCATGATTGAATTAGTGTGTATTTTAATCATCAACATAATCATGTTGAATATTTTCCATAATCAGAATCTCGGATTAGTTACATGTATATTTTTCATTGTGTAGATCTTCCTTAATTTAAGCTTCTTTTCAAAACTATCTTTTTGATGTTTGTCTGTTGAGATAATTATTGAAAACCGTGTTGACTACATACATATATATATTGTGATGTCACTTCCTATAGTGAAACTCAGGAAAATAATTTCAGTTAATTGTCACCACAATTTCACTGAAAATTTTCAATTTCTGGCCACCCTTTATATTACAAACATGTTTTATACATCAATTATGATGAACTAAAAGACACCTGAAGAATAATTATACAACATGTACATAAAGAATTTTCCACTGTGACATCTTTTACAGTTTTAAATAACTCATGTAAATTAGAGAGAATGGTAGTGCTTAGAATTGTTTAACTTGCTATGCATACCTCTAAGAAACCAAAGATGACTTGTCATGTTTTCAAGAACAACTTCATCAGCTCTGATTATTATAAAGAAAAGTTGATTTCATGGAAGTTTGGGAGCAAAAATTTGCTGGCGGTAATTGGGTTGGTGGTTACATGTTATTTCCTGGCAGAAAGATGTCAAGAACGACTAAGACATCAACGTTTTAGCTGCTCAATTCCCACTAGAAAGTCATAGCTCAACATACAAAGAAAGGGTTGATAGTCATTGGAACATGACATCTTTCATGGAGATCCATTGTTGAAGTAATGAAAGGAATCAGTAGGGCCTAAAGTCTGGTTCAATTTGTAAATACTTCTGCTTATGTTGATAGTTGTATGAAAATATCCGACGTCACAAATATGAAAATTGTGATCCTCAGCTATCATATTTTAATGGGAAACAGTATTATCGTGAATTATTGATGTGGCATAACGAGACTGACAGACCCTATCATGTAGTAATAAGTTGATACATGAATTATTATACCTCCCCCTCTTAAGGGAGATATATTGTTTTTGTCTTTTCAGTCTGTCGTCAGTTCGTCTGTCACAAAGTTTGTGGACGCCAATTCTCCTATGTCTTTCATCGGATTTCAACCAAACTTCACAGGATTGTTGACCATCATGGCTTGTTGTGCATATTGTCTTGCCGTATTGATCAGCTAATTTTTGTTGGAGTTATGCCCCTTTTTGACTTTGAATTTTGCCAAATTAAGTTTGTGGACGCCAATTCTCCTATATCTTTCATAAGATTTCAAGCAAACTTCACAGGATTGTTGACCATCATACCTAGTTGTGCATATCGTCTCGCCGGATTGATCAGCTAATTTTTGTGGGAGTTATGCACCTTTTTGACATAGAATTTTGCAAAATTAAAGTTTATGGATGCCAATTCTCCTACACCTTTCATCGGATTTCAACCAAACTTCACAGGATTGTTGACCATCATGGCTTGTTGTGCATATTGTCTTGCCGTATTGATCAGCTAATTTTTGTTTGAGTTATGCCCCTTTTTGACTTCGAATTTTGCAAAAATAATTTTGTTGACGCTAATTCTCCTACATCTTTCATCGGATTTCAACCAAACTTCACAAGATTGTTGACCATCATGCTTAGTTGTGCATATCGTCATGTAGGATTGAATGGCTAATTTTTGTGGGAGTTATGCCCCTTTTTGACTTAGAATTTTGCAAAAATATGTTTGTGGACGCCAATTCTCCTACACCTTTCATCAGATTTCAACCAAATTTCACAGGATTGTTGACCGTAATGCTTAGTAGTGCATATTGTCTTTGGAATGATCGGCCACCTAGTGGCAACGTAAGACTTACTAGTGTTTTATCACTCAAAGAACATTACATACACTATGTAACGGGGGGGGGGTGGGAGACATTTGTTTTTGTCTCGCCCGTGGCAAAAAGTCGCGGAAAGCCAGACATAGGCGCACAAAGTATGACGACGGTGGCGGCAACGGCGTTAACTTTTACTAAATACAGGATATATTGAAAACCCCTTGATGTAGGAACATCATATATGGTCCAGTGGTAGAACTAATCGAGTGCTAAATGAAGCACATAAGATCGTGTGACCTTGACCTCAATTGTATGGTTGATTGGCCACGTAAAGTTTCTCTGCTTAAGTCTGTTCCTCAATAACTAGAAGTGGTAGGTTGATAATAATAGGTCAGTAGGTTGGTCTTGGGTAGTACATGTTAGTCTGGCAGGTAACTTTTGTCCTTTACCTCAATTTCATGGTTGAGTGGCCACGTTAAGTTTCTCTGCTTAAGTCCATTTCTCAATAACTAGAAGTGGTAGGTTGATAATATTTGGTGTGTAGGTTGGTCTTGGGTAGTACATGTCAGTCTGGCAGGTAACTTTTGTCCTTGACCTCAATTTCATGGTTGAGTGGCCACGTTAAGTTTCACTGCTTAAGTCCATTCATCAATAACTAGAAGTGGTAGGTTGATAATATTTGGTATGTAGGTTGGTCTTGGGTAGTACATGTCAGTCTGGCAGGTAACTTTTGTCCTTGACCTCAATTTCACAGTTGAGTGGCCATGTTAAGTTTCTCTGCTTAAGTTCATTTCTCAATAACTAGAAGTGGTAGGTTGATAATATTTGGTGTGTAGGTTGGTCTTGGGTAGTACATGTCAGTCTGGCAGGTGAATTTTGACCTCAGTTTCATGGTCTAGTGAACATGTTAGTTTCTCATTATCTATTAGTTGTAGGTCAATGATATTTTGTATGTATGTTGGTCTTGAACAGTGCTTGACAGTCTGCCATATGACTTATGCATGTGACCTCAATTTCATGGTCTAGTGAGCATGTCTGGTTTCTAATGATGCATAAATGGTAGGTCAATGATATTTTGTATGTTGGTTGGTCTTTGGAAGCTATATGGCTTTTGTCAGTGACTGTAATTTCACAGTCCAGTGTGCACATCAAGTTTTCTGATGAGCTCACTTAGATTTCATATCAATTTAAAGGACAAGCAGGGATTGGCGAGACATCGTTTAGGGTCTTCACTTGTATCAAAAACACACTTCTAGTTATTACTTTTTGCTATTTCAGGCAAAGTATGAAGCAGCTTTGAAACATGAAGACAAAATTACAGTTGTGACACCTGATTGGGTAACTGATTGTATAGAGAAAGAGACAAAGATCAGTGAGATCAATTACCATCCGAATCTTATAGTGTATCCAGAACCGGAGCCTCCCACACCACCGACTCCTCCTCCTCCTGCAGAAGAAAAGGTACCGTCCCCACAGCCAATGGAGACACAGGAAACTGCACCCCCAGTTTTGGAGTATCAGAACATTGGGATACCTAGACCAAATTTTCCAGATTTGCCAGAAAAGGCACAGAAGGTTCGCTCAAGACAAGAAAAATCGCCAAAAAGGTCTCCAAGTCATCAGGAAGCTCTTGCAAGGAATTTGTCAAAACAGGTGATTTCTCAACAGCTTGCGGCAGCTGTCCTAGAGAGACGGTTGTCTAACGAGGAAAAGGGAATATCACGCTCTGACACACCTAGTAGTACAGCACGTCCTGGCACTCCCAGTGGCACTGCAAGAGAAGCACTTGCTCGTATGGTCAACAATCGTATACAGGTTTGCCTGCTCGCAGCTTTTTTTGCACGACATGCATGTCACTGGTACGATTGTTGTGACATTCTCTCTTGCATGAATCCCACCCGTAATACCTCTGTTTAATTTACGTTTTTTTATCAAACCTTGTACTTGCTGTTGATTTCCCACATTACTATTAAAACAGTAAAGAAATATAATCATTTTCATCCTTAGTTTGAAAACATTTAAAACAAAGATTTTTTGTGTGGATATTTTGTTTTTCCTTGGTTATTAATAGCTTTTGCAGAAACATGGTTAAGTGTTCATTTCTGTTCATGTCATTTTATTGTCAGGTTCAAATCTTGATTTTATGTTTAAAATAAGATATAATTTTATTATGCTTGTTTGAAATTAACTACAAATGTACATATCAATAAGGCTTCCATACCTAGTTGTGTTAACTTGGAATATGCCAGCTAATCAACTAAGTTACTAAATGCACATACACAGTTGGGAGAGTTGTTGAACTGAGACATACAATGTATATATTTGAATGTCAGGACATGTAAGAATGCGTAACGAACAGAATGTGTAACCAACTGTAACATTTCATCAGTTCATCAGTTCATGTGTAATATAAAGACATATTCAATTAAAACTTGCATGGCACACATGGAGGGTAATTTAAACCAGTTACTAATATTCTATATTAGAGATAAAATGACTTAGGCCATACAAAATTAATTAATTGGTTCTCAGGCAATTTTTCATCTAAAATGATGAGGGAGGGAGGTGATTTTTTTTTATCTTTTTATTTGCTAAAAAATAGATGAGGCAGCTTTTTACATTGTTAAAACCACCAAATTGTAGTGAGGGAGGTGATTTTTTGTTTTTATTTTATTAAAATGGCAAAAAATAGGGTCAATGAGGGCCTTTTTTCAAGCCTCAAACTAGATGAGGGAGGGCCTGTGAACCAATAAATTATTTTTTTATGGCCTTATGTTTATTTAAATTATTAGTGGCTGCACAATTTTCAAATTGCCTGCTCTATGTACTTTTTATGTTTTAATGGAACAGTCCTAATGATAGGAATCCTAAGGAGCTAACTGCCTTTACAACAGGCCTAAAAATAGTGGAATAATTTTGGTAGCCAGACCCTAAATTTTCAATATTTAACAAGTTATTAATTAACTCCCCAAAGGCCTAAAATTAGATAAAAGTAAAGAAAATATTAATGGCCTAAAATGAGATAAAAGTAAAGGAAAAATTAATGGCCTAAAATGAGATAAAAGTATGGAAAAATTCCATGCCTTCCTTCCCTAACCTTTTTATACAAACAGCAAAAATTTTGCAGCTATATTCTGGTATTGTGCAGTCATTTGTCTTGTTAACCTCTGATTACAATATATCTTTATCTCTAGTAGATTAATCATTATCAATTTTAGTATAATGTTCCTTGGCACACATGTAAGATGCTTTATTAGTACAGATATTTGGGAGGGTAGATATTTTTATCTTTGTCCATCTGTTCTTTGGTTTATCTCTCTGTACATCCACAGTGGCATGAGCATTTTGCAGGTCCTTCCACAGGGAAATGACCAGTTCATGCATAAAAGCTATGCACGAGGGGCATGGAAAACTTAATTCTCACTTAAGATATCTAATCCGTCATGTATATGGAAAATAACCTTTAAATGATGATGTCTTTTGTCACACAAATGCACATTTAAACAATAAGGAAGGATAATCCAGTACAAAAACTTGAACCAAAACCAAAACGTTTTTATCGTGAATTCGTTAACATTTGTGAATATACCTTAGGCCATGAAAAAATAATTTATTGGTTCTCAGTCCCTCCCTCATCTAGTTGGAGGCTTGAAATAAGCCCCTCATTGACCCTATTTTTAGCCATTTCAATAAAATAAAAATAAAAAATCACCTCCCTCACTACATTTATGGTGGTTTTTACAATGGAAAAAACTGCCTTTATATCTATTTTTGGCAAATAAAAATAAAAAACAATCACTTCCCTCATTCATCAATTGCAGTGAAAAATGGCATGAGAACCAACTAATTTAACTCTGTATGGCCTTACAGAGCCAAAGTACAAACAAACAAAAATTATGCATTTAGACTTTGTCATCCTTGTGTCTGACTTACAATGGTGTATGTTTTAATGTATGGCTGTACACTAATATCACATGTTTTAATTAACAGAGGAGTGTGTTTACTGGTAATCAGATTTAAATAGAAGTAATAATACCTGGTTTAATAAAGCAATGTGTTGAATCAAGAGTATACTGTATTAGTAGTTATTTTTGGGGGTACTTAATTAATTTTTGCTTATTCATGTTTATTCTAACATTGTGTCTAATATTGGGACACTTTCATTCATACAATATGATTTAGATGAAACTTGATACAGTGAATGATAAAAATCATCACTATTTCAGTCTGCAAAAAACCCCCATAAAAACCCCCAAAAAACAAATACTGTGGAAGTACTATTATTTTTTAGCATGAATTTTCATGTTTTTATTGTCTCGCCCTTTCGTCGCGGAAAGCGAGACATAGGCGTACAAAATATGATGACGGCGGTGGCGGCGTAAACTCGTGTTAAGTTTTTGTGATTAGGTCATTTTCTCAGTAACTATAAGTGGTAGGTCAATGATATTTGGTATGTAGGTTGGTCTTTGGTAGAACATGACAGTCTGCTACATGACTATTGTCTGTGACCTAAATTTCACGGTCCAATGAACATTTTAAGTTTTTGTAATTCGGTCATTTTCCCAGTAACTATAAGTGGTAGGTCAATGATATTTGGTATGTAGGTTCGTCTTGGGTAGTACATGACAGTCTGCAACATGGCTTTTGTCTGTGACCTCAATTTCACGGTCCAATGAACATGTTAAGTTTTCGTGATAAGGTTAGTTTCTCAGTAACTATAAGTGGTAGGTCAATGATATTTGGTCTGTAGGCTGGTCTTATATTGTACATGACAGTCTGTCACATTGCATTTTTCCTTGACCTCAATTTCAGGGTCTAGTGAGCATGTTAAGTTTTTATGATTGGGTCATTTTCTCTGTAACTATAAGTGTACGGTCAATGATATTTGAAATTTGATATATAGGTTGGTCTTCAGTAGCACATGTCAGTCTACTATATGGCTTTTGTCTGTGACCTCAATTTTACGGTCCAATGAACATTTAAGTCGGTTTGACTTTTTACATCAATTTAGTGGCCAACAGGGCGAGACATCAATTTGGGTCCACACTTGTGATTATCACTATTTCATGGGTTCTTAAATTTGTGGTTACAAACTCTATGTTCAAACTCAATTAAAAAAATGTATTTTGTTGGGAACTTAATTTTGTGGTTTTAGAGAACCATGAAATCCACAAAAAAATTGGAACCCCATGAACAGTGGTACTTTTACAAAAGTAATTCTGGAGGAGGGAAACCCGAAGTTGTTCATCAATTTTTTTCATTTATGGTATCAGAGCCACTACCAGTTTCTGGTGTTACTATGATAAAGGGATGAATCAAATGTGTAATTTGTCATCAAAAGGGCTATCAAAATTTCAGAAGGCTTGCAGGGTTTTAAAGTCTCTGTGGGGCATTAACCAGGTTTTACTGTCAGGGTTAAATACAATGTATGTACAAAATATTGAGAAATAGGTTCATTGTGTAACTTAAATACTGCACAAAAAAGTTGAGCAACATTTGAATTTAGATATAAAGATAAAATCTTGAGTATTTTTGGATGGAAATAAAGTTTTAATTTAGATATTGTCTCTTGCTCCCGTTGCTGGTGGGTAGCATTCTTCTAAAACAACAACAAGAAAATAAATGTTCAAGATGACCAACAACAGGGGACAATGTACTTTAATGTACATGTACAAATCATGTTTGAGGAGGTATACTGTGAAAGTACTATTGTTCGTGAGGTTCCAATTTTCGTGGATTTCATGGTTTGCTTCAACCACAAAATTAAGTATGCAGCGAAATGCATATTTCCTCTTAAGTTGCAGTGCATAGAACCTGAAACCATGAAATAGTGATATTTATGAAAACCACGAAAATTGATGTCCACAAATAAAAGTACTTCAACAGTATACCATTTTTGTCTCGCCCACGACGAAAGTCATGGAAAGCGTACAAAGTATAACGGTGACGGCTTAAACTTTGATGTTAAGTTTTTGTGATTAGGTCAGTTTCTCAGTAACTACAAGTGGTAGGTCAGTGATACTTGGTATATTGGTTGGTCTAGAGTAGTACATGACATTCTGCTATATGGCTTTTGTCTGTGACCTCAATTTCAGGGTCCAATGAACATGACAAGTTTTTGTGCTTAGTTTGGTTTCTCAGTAACTATAAGTGGTAGGTCAATGATATATGGTATGTAGGTAGGTCTTAGGTAGTACATTACAGTCTATTATATGGCTTTTGTCCTTAACCTAAATTTCACGGTCTAGTGAGCATGTTAAGTTTTTGTGATTAGGTCATTTTCTCAATAACTTTAAGTGGTAGGTAAATGTTAATTGGTAAATAGGTTGGTCTTGAGTAGTACATGGCAGTCTGCTATATGGCTTTTGTCTGTGACCTCAATTTCATGGTTCAATGAACATGTTTAGTTTGTGTGCTTAGTTTAGTTTCTCAGTAACTATAAGTGGTAGGTCAATGATATATGGTATGTAGGTAGGTCTTAGGTAGTACATGACAGTCTGTCATATGGCTTTTGTCCTTGACCTCAATTTCATGCTCTAGTGAGCATGTTAAGTTTTTGTGATTAGGTCATTTTCTCAGTAACTATAATTGGTAGGCCAGTGATGTTGGTCTTGAGTAGTACATGACAATCTGCTATATGGCTTTTGTCTGTGACCTAAATTTCACAGTTCATTGAACAAATTTAATTTTTGTCTCGCCTGCGACGAATGTGGCGAAGGCGAGACATAGTGACCATAGATTCCGTCGCCGGTGTCATCGGCGTCAACAATGGGTTAACCCAAATGTTAAACTTTTTTTGAACTTCAATAAATTTCTGAAATCTTGCTCAATTGCATTGAATTTTTGACACAATATTCAGTACAACTTCATTATTGAATCCGAAGTATAATTTTGAAAAAAAGTAATTCCAATTTTTCCATATTTTGCCATTTGTTAGACTCATTTTTTTTCAATAATTTTTTTTTGTCTTCACTATCTCGACACCTACATGCCATAGAGGGATGATGATTGGTAAGTGGTTACATCTTTAGTAGTAACCAACATCCATTTCAGAATTATGTCATCTTGACCTATATTTTCCACATCAATGAGTTTGACTACATTTTCACTTTGGTCCATAATATCAACAAAGCTTAAACAAAATTGGAACTTAGGAAATTTAATTTTGACAAAGAATTGTTGCATGTAGTCTGTAGAAAAGCAATAAACTTTCAGGATTTTATTCCGGTTCCAACTTTGGTAAATTTCCTGAAAATGTCCAAGACTAACAATTTTTGGAATTTTTGCATCCAATCAAATATTTTAGCAATTTTTCATACCAGACATAATTCTGAAAACTTAAGAACTAAAATATGGTAAATTTCCTGCAACTCTCAAAGACAAGCAGTTTTTGGGAATTCTTGTTAGCAACCATGCTTTTTGATTGATTTTTAGTGAAAACAAAAATTTTCAATGCCCACATTTCTAAAATTTTGATTTCAAATTTGGTAAATTTCCTAATAATCCCAAACTAAGTCCAAGACCAGCAATATTTTGAAATTCTTGTTAGCAACCAAGCTTTTTGGATGAATTTTTGTTAAAACAAATATTTCCAGTGGTTAAATTTAAAAAAATATTGGTTCCATTTTTGGTAAATTTCCTGATACTCTCAAAGACCAGTTATTTCTTAGCATTTTTAGTAACCACATCTTGATATAGGCCAAATCATAATGAAAGCGGAGTGAGCAGGCGAGACACCAGGTTCCGTGGAACCTTTAGGAATTATTGTGCTTAGTTTAGTTTTACAGTAACTATAAGTGGTAGGTCTTGAGTAATACATAACAGTATGCTATATGGCTTTTGTCTGTGACCTCAATTTCAAGGTCCAGTGATCATGTTAAGTTTCCTGGTATCTATTATTGTAAGGTCAATAATATTTGGTATGTTGGTTGGTCTTTGATGGAACATCAAAGCCTGCTATTTGGTTTTTGCCCTTGACCTCATTTTCATCGTCTAGTGAACATGTATGGTTTTCAGCATCTATCATCTATCAGTGGTAGGTCACTGATATTTGATACTTTGGTTTTGGATGATACATGACAGTCTGCTATATTGCTTTTGTCATTTATCCTTATTTCACAGTCTAGAGAACATGTTAAGTTATCTGATTTAGTCAGTTTGAGTTTTTGCATCAATTTCGCGACCAAGTGGGGACAGGCGAGACATCAATTTGGGTCCACACTTGTCTAGTATGATTTTCCACAAGTTCATGTTGCTTAACTTTCTTGTAGAATGTTTTATTTTTATAGAAGTGTGTTTGATCACATGATTAACACATGGTCAGTTTAACCTACATGTATGTATTAATATCACATGATTTTATTGAACAGGGTGTTGGTGTTGGTGGTAGAACTAGTACTATGGGGGTACCAAGGATGCCAACCATGGCTCCATATGGCCTACCCCCACAACTACAGTTTCAGCAGGGTGGGGCACAACCCCTTCCTCAGGACTTCCTATCTCATATGAGGACACTTCGTAACATCACAAATAATGCTGATTTAAGACAAATGACCCAGAGACCTCAACAGGTACAAAATACATGTACATGTACAAGGTATACTGTGGATTTATCTATTTCTGTGGATACCAAATTTGTGTGGTTTGATCAAAATCAAATACATGTATTTTGAGAAGATAACTTGTGATGATTTTGATGTTTGAAAATTTGCCGTACAAAACCTTCAAAGAAAGAAATGTGGTATAATGATATATAATGAATCCACAGTATATCAAACTAGAAGGTATTT
This sequence comes from Modiolus philippinarum, assembly GCA_002080025.1. Lineage (NCBI taxonomy): Eukaryota > Metazoa > Mollusca > Bivalvia > Mytilida > Modiolidae > Modiolus > Modiolus philippinarum. Next base: position 108,874 of record MJUU01008124.1, read on the forward strand.
ATTTACTGTAGACTGTTTTTCCCAAGTTTTTTTCCATGCCTTTGTGGACTTTTATTTGGGCATCAGTTTTAATTGATTGATTGATTGCCCCTTACTCTCATAAAAAATTAACAATTAGCACTAAACAGAGTAATAACAGGGTAATATTTCATTTCATTGACTTGTCATACAAATAGAAAGTATTTCATTAATTGTCTTAAATGCTTGGCATGTTTTTAATTGGTTTATTTATTACACTTTTTTTAAACTACATGGTCCATTAATCCTTGGTGATATTTTACACATTTTCATTCACATTGTACAATTACTTAATGTATGTCACTTAGTTTCAGTATAAAACATGATCATCATTGACAACCATTCTGGAACATTTCTGCATTCTAGTACACTTGAGTATAATGCACATTTATTCATAAGAGAAACAAGATCTTGGCAATTTTATGTTAAAGGTCTCAGAAGTAGAAATATCCCAACCAACTTCTTAAGGAGATGCACCTGTATTCTTCAGCTATAATTAGGGCCCCGCATCGAGATGTGGGTGTCCTATAGTTTTCACTTTGTCTGTCTGTATGTATGTCTGTCCATCTGTCTGTCAACAATTTTTTTTCGTCACAGATTTCTTGGCATGTATATGTGGGAATGATTTGAAATTTGGTCTGAAGCTTGGAAATGATGAGTTGTATTGTGAAAGCAATTTTCAAGTTTGTCGGGCACCACTTCCTGTTTGCCGATTCTTTGAGTTTTTACTAAAAAGCTTCAAATGGAGGGAATGCTTTGAAATTTGGTCTGAAGCTTGAAAATGATGAGTTGTATTGTGTTAGCAATTTTCAAGTATGTCAGACCTCCACTTTCTGTTTGCCAATACTTTGAATTTTTACTAAAAACCAAATTTTTGTCACAGATTTCTTGGCTTCAACTGGAGGAAATGATTCGAAATATGATCTGAAGCTTGGAAGTGATGAGTTGTATTGTGTAAGCAATTTTCAAGTTTCTTGGACATCCACTTCCTGTTTGTTGAGACTTTGAATTTTTACTATAAACAGTCAAGGGTATAACCTATTCAAGTTATCAAATGAAGTACTTTTGTGTAACTGCATTGAGTGATCATGTATTTTTAGCAATAACTTATTTAAGTTATAAAATGTTGATTTCTTGAAAATGTCCAACTTGGATTACAAATTTCTTTATGATAAAGATTTTTCTCAAACAAACCATAGTTTTTCCCATATGGTTTGGAATCTTAACTGTGTAATTACCTATCAATTATAAATGCGCAAAGAGAGGAAATACATGCGCCAACCCCCATAAAGATTGGACCCTTGGGAAATTAAATCTCAGTTATCTTTGAAATGGTTCATCAAAATCAATTAGACAGGCCATCATTAGATTAAGTTCAATTTGAACTCTTTAATACATGTGTAATAATAGACTTAACTGTGACCAATAAGTAAGAATTTCAACAAATCTGAATATAATGTAAAAAAGACTTCAATAACTGAATGAAGTTATCAACAGAGTAATGTCCCTTGATTAACAAAACAGTAACTCGTATAGGTTATTGCTTCATAACTGGTATAAGTTATTGAAAAAAAGTCAGTAGTTCAAAGTAACTCATTTAAGTGATTTTGGTGATAACTTATTTAAGTTGCACCCCTGACTGATAAACTAAATTTCCGTCACAGATTTCTTGGCTTCTACCGGAGGGAATGATTTGAAATTTGGTTTGAAGCTGTGAAGTGATGAGTTGTATCGTGTAAGTGGTTTTCAAATTTGTCGAACATCCACTTCCTGTTTGCCAATACTTTGACTTTTTACTGTAAACCAAATTATCGTCATAAGATTTTTTTACTTGTATCAGCTTGAATGATTTGATATTAAGTCTGAAGCTGACAAATGGCATGGTTTGGTAAAACTTCAAGAAATCACTGTATTCAGCAAATTACTGTATCAACACATTTGTGTGTCAAACAGAATGTGAATCCACATTTACCTCAATTTTACTTTTGCCCAGAGTTTCAGGATCAAAATTGCGGGGCCCTTGGGACGCCAGTTTGTACATGCTCTAGTTCTCGTGCACATTTTCTATTGTTCAGAATTTTTTTGAGTTATTCCCCTATTGTTTGACATATGTTGAACCTGCCAATACATCTGTATGGGAAAGTTGTATTTTGTGCACATTCAGGGTTTGAATTTGTAACATATAAAATATTGTCCTTGTTGTGATAGAGTTAGGAAGAAACTTTTATACTTGTGTATCATATGACAGAGCTACAATGTAATTCTCAAAATATGATTTTTTTTCCATATATAAACTAAGTTTTTTTTCCCCAAAATGTTTTATGAATCTCCTAAAAATCATTAGGGGCCTTCTTTTGATCAAGTTCAACACTTTGCATAAAACTTATAAATATCTTTGAAGTCATTTCAAGCTATCATACAACATAGAGCTTATTCTCAAAATATGCTGTTTTTCATATAAAAACTATGTTTTTCCCAAAAAAATTTATTTGGATTTTCCTCTAAAACAAAAGGGAGCTTCCTTTGGTCAAGTTCAACCTTGAGTACCGTAATTACCCTTTTTTTTCGTCAGTAAAAAACAAGTACTTTTTTTAGTTTTTGCAAAATTTACGAAAAATTAAATTTTGAAAAACTTCATGGCCCAAATTGTCGGAAAATGCTCAATTCCCGGAGTCAAGTCTTTAAAGTCACTGTATTTATATTTATAAATGCAGGTAATTACAATTACAGAAAGTTTCAACCCCGTACCTTCCCTCACTTCCGATGCAAATTTTTACCTCAGGGTCAAACCATACAGAAGATCAATATCGGTGTGTAAACACATGCTACCAGTGAAAGTTTGTCAATTAATTGCATTTAATTAGGGATGAATTGGACTCTGATATTGTTGTTTAAACACACGGACGTGAGAACAAAAGTAATAATTATCATATGTACACAAATAACCAATGTTTCCTCAAAGGTTAAAGTGAAACCCACCCTTTTTGTGTACACAAAATAAACTTGTCCAAGGAATGTTTATGGAATTTATTAATACACTTCCTGAAAACCAGACAAGACATTATTTTATGTAAAATAATATACACAAGAGAGGATACCTTGAGTGATAAAACTGAAAAAAAAAACAACGCTGTAGGGATTCACCTCTATTGACATTCTTTTTTTTTTTTTGTTGAAACAAATATATCACGAGTAAATAAACAATTTGATCAACAACTCGGCAAACTTTTGTTGTTTTCTCTTCCAATAAATCCTGTAATACTTACCATTCCAATTTATGGTGATAAATTCCGAAAGTGACGAAAAATATGATAATTTTAAAAATGGGTTTTCCTCCAAAAATTGATAACTGACGAAAAATTTGGCAGACGAAAAAATCGAGAAATTATGGTATCAAAACCATCAAAATCCCTGAAGGCAATCTTAAGTTATCATACGACATAGAGCTAATTCTCAAAATATGCACTTTTTCATATAAAAACTAAGTTTTTTCCCAAAAATCATTTTCGGATTTTCCTCAAAAACGAAAGGGAGCTTCCTTTGGTCATGTTCAACCTTGAGTTTAAAAATCATAAGAATCTGTGCATGCAATCTTGAGTTATCGTACGACATAGAAAACGCCGACGGACAGACAGACAGACAGACGGACGGACAGGCTGATTACTTTAGGGCGCCGCCATTTCATGGCGGGGCCCTAATAAAAGTATGGCCTCTCCTACCTGGATACATCTCAAAAAACAATTACATACAGGAGGCTACAAATCTGTCCATTAATAACTTTATTTTTAAGATTTCTGAGCAAATAGTGAAATTTTGAAGATAACAAATGGTACAGGTCACAGGATGGACAGTAAATAGAAAACTCTTACTAAAATCAGAAGGGTTGCCTGTCTACCTTTGATCCATCAAACTTTATTGTTGTACACTAAGGACCTATGAGAACAATTAGTTATACTGTTGTTAATGATGACTAGTACATATATTGTGTAACTTGAAATGACCTTCACATATATTTTTATTCAATGTTTTGATTTGATCTGAACAGATGACCCATAGTTGTCAAAACGGCCATATACAGAAACATAATTTACAATAACTTAGGATTTTGTTATTCATGATTTTCCCCAAATATTGTTTTATGATTTCCATGAAATTCCTCAAACAGGTTTTTGGGACATGCAAGGGGGCGGGGCCCTTTCTGACTTTGTCAGTATTCTAGTTTCTTTGGCAAAATGAACAAATTTATTTCAACGAATACCAGAGTTTTTTTTTTACAAGTAATTAGGTTGCGCCCTATAGTAATCAGCCTGTCTGTCCGTCCGTCTATCCATCAGCATTTTCTATGTAGTACGATAACTCAAGATTGCCTTTACTGATTTTTATGATTTTTTTTACTGAAAGTTAAACTTGACCAAAGGAAGCTGCCTTTCATTTTTGAGAAAAATCAGAAAAGGATATTTGGGAAAAAACTTAGTTTTTATACAAAAAAGTGCATATTTTAAGAATTAGCTCTATGTCTTACGATAACTTAAGTTTGCCTTCAGGGATTTTAATGATTTTGATACTCAAGGTTGGACTTGAACAAAGGAAGCTCCCTTTCATTTTTGAGGAAATTCAACAAACAGGTTTTTGGGAAACACAAGGGGGGCGGGCCCTTTCTGACTTTGTCAGTATTCTAGTTTATTGTGGTTTCTAGTTTATTGTGGAATTTTATAAACCTCCTGCAAAAATATTAATAACTCACTGATAGAATCCCACAATCTCCTTTAGAACAAAAATCGGGGTCGGCAGTTCTAAAAAAGGAAATGACTTGTATGAATATAGATAGTTATAGAATATCATATTAACAAAGAACTACAGTGGAACTTCGATGGCTCGCACTGCAATAACTCGAACACCATGGATATCTCGAACCCTTTTTCTAGACCCTATGTTCGAATTTAAACACAGTTCAACCTCGATAGCTCGAACACCCCTCTTTCTTGAACTGTTTTTTTTCGGTCCCTTGGATGTTCGAGCTATCGAAGTTCGACTGTATGAATAATTGGTAATATAAATAATTTTCATTTCAGCATGTCAGTCAGATGTTGGGACTAAACATGCAGGTTCCTCATAGACAACCTCCTCCAAAGTACACCCCACCTACACAACCAAAGATACCAGGGGCTCCACAGGGACAACAGAACCTTTACTGGGGCCATGAAGTTACAGATAATGGTAAGATATACTGTTACTAAAATGTTATAAACTAGAAAAAGGGGTTATGGAAAGTTGGTATAATTTAAATGACTAAAAATTCTTTCTCTTCTGAATGGATAAAAGTATACATTACTTCTAGTGAGAAAACTTTACACCGCTCAATATACACATGAGGTAGACATAACATTTTTTCACTGCTGTCACGTACCAAAAAATAGATCAGGGAAAACCAGACGTTACATACAATAAAGTCACACTTTAGCGTGTACCCATATATAGTAACGGAAAATTTATTTTCCCAAAGTACAAACAATGTCAAGACTAAGTATCAAAAGAATGAAATGCAAAAACTATAAAAGTTTTGGAACAAACAATTATTCATATAATAAAACAGTTGATGACTTTTGATTTCGGTTAAAACCACAATTAAGCAACCCGCAAGACCTGATAATCATCTCGGCCGTAACCATCCTCGGTAATTATCACATCTCTTGGGTTGTTAAATTGTGGTATTAACCTCATCAAAAGTCATTAATTGTATATTGTTAGAGTGGAGAGTGAAGGATATCCTTTATAGAGTAGAACAATTTGTGTGCTGTGTATCTTGAAAGAATATTTTTTGTTTATTATAAGCAGACTTATTCCTCTACACACATGGCTAGGTCTTTGAGGCGTAAAAAATCCGTCAATACTAAAAGTTGGGCCTTTTTTCAAAGTTTCATTTCAGAAAAAGTAAGGAGTCATTTGTATTGTACTGAAAGGCAGAACAAGAAAATAGGGAGGAAAAATACCAATTTGAGAGCAAGATACTTCGTATTTGAGATGTGTGGTTAACTGAAACAAATGCATTTAAAAAAAAAGGATTAAAAAAAAAACAAATAAAACTTCTTGTGTTTTGATTGAGACTGACTGAGTGTAGAAGTAAATTTTATTGCCAATTTACTTTCTTTATATATGAAAATATACCTGATTTTTGTTTGCAGTGCCACCAGAGATGTGTCTACTAGGTTGTGTTTTTTTCATCACTGACTACCAGAAATTACTGGGACAGGAACAGATTGAGAATTGGAAAAAGGTCAGAAAATTTAGAACAACTAGTCTATACAATAAATGTTTGTGAGCTGAGAGTTTCCAAATGATTATCTATTTTTACCTCTTTAGTGAAGATGGAGGGGATATACTGTTTTTCTCTGATGATGGAGGGGATATACTGTTTTTATACAACCGCAAAAAATTTGCGGTCGTATTATGGTATGGCGCTGGCTTCGGCGTCTGCAGACAGTATAACTTTGGTTCTAGTGAACGGATTGTTACCAAATTTTAGCATGATGTTTGTTGGCACAAGCTTAAGCCCGGGTTTTAATTTCGCGTTCCCTGCCCAACCTGTCTTTGAAAAAGAGGCAAAAAAGGGGCCAAAAAGGGGTTAAGTATTTTCGTGTCTGTGGACAGCATAACTTTGGTTCTAGTGGATGGATTGTTTTCAAATCTTAGTATGATGTTTCTTGGAGCATTCTTGAGAAATGTTTTTTTTCTTTAGTTTTTGGCCCCACCCATTTCAGAATTAGGGGCCAAAAAAGGGTTAAATAAGTTGTTTTCACATATTTGACTGTAGAATCTTTATTATTTATTGGATATTGATGGGGTTTGTTTCAGTGTGCTCCTGAGGAAATTTCCAATCTGGAGTATACAATGGATTTAGCATGTACCGCTCACGAGATAAATGGGGCCCAACAGGGGCTAATCTCAAAAAAATTTTTTTTTAATTTTAAATCCGATTTTGATGCAGTTTTTTTCAATGGATTCCTTGTGAAAAATTAATATGGCACTCAGCTATTAGATTTTTGGGAACTTGTTTCCTTTCCCAGCTATGAGGGGCCGAAGGGGCCAAAATTGCGAATTTGCAGATTATGTAGAATTTCTATTGTTCATTGGATTTCAATGGGATTTTTTTCTTTGGATTCCCCTTGATCTAAGCTTTCAGAAACATGTCAACGGAATTGGCGTAGCTCTTTCGTTTCTGAGCTACTAGGGGTCAAAGGGGCCAAAATTGCAATTTTTCTAAATATGTCAAATCTTTATTTTTCATCGGATTTCCATGGGATTTTTTTCTTTGGATTCCTCTTGATCTAAGCTTTCAGAGGTATTTCAACGGATTTGGGGTGGCATATACCGTTTCCGAGCTACAAGGGGTCAACAACTATGCATTATAACAATATGATGTTTCATCAAATTGATGGCCTTTATAAGTACTACCCAAATCATTGATAATTGGGTTGCTTTGACCTATATTTTATGCTTGAGTGACTTTTGTTAAATTTTGCATTTTAGTCCGTTTCTCATCGACTTAACATGCTATCCCAATGTTGTTGCATTAAAATAAATCAACTTGATGAGTACTATCCAAATCGAGGCCAATTTGACCTACTTTTTTTGCTTTAGTGACTTTTGGTTTATTTTCTGTTAATTTTTTGCATTAGGCCCATTTCAAACAGCTAGATGTTTCATTGGTGAATACTACATAATTCATGGATAATTTTATAACTTGACCAATATTTAATGTTTAAAGGCCTTTAGTATGGTATTTTTAGCTCACCTGACCCGAAGGGTCAGTGTGAGCTATTGCCATCACCTGGCGTCCGTCGTCCGTCGTCTGTTAAACTTTTCACATATTCATCTTCTCCTCTGAAACTACTGAAGCAAATTCAACCAAACTTTACAGGAATGATGTATGGAAGGTTCTTAACAAAGATTGCTCATTTTGTTCCGATCCGATAAAAAACATGGCCGCCAGCGCGGAACATAGTTTAACATTGGCCCTATGGGAAATCTTCTTCTCCTCTGAAACCACTGAAGCAAATTCAACCAAACTTTACAGGAATGATGTATGGAAGGTCCTTTATGATGATTGCTCATCTCGTTCCGATCCGATAAAAAACATGGCCGCCAGCGCGGAACTTAGGTTTAACATTGGACCCTATGGGAAAATTCACATTTTCTTCTTCTCCTCTGAAACCACTGAAGCAAATTCAACCAAACTTTACAGGAATGATGTATGGAAGGTCCTTTACAAAGATTGCTTATTTCCTTGCGATCAGATGAAAAACACGGCCGCCACCTCAGAACTTAGGTTTAACATTGGACCCTATGGGAAAATTCACATTTTCTTCTTCTGCTCTGAAACCGCTGAAGCAATTTCAACCAAACTTTACAAGAATGATGAACTGAAGGTCCTAAACAAAGATTGCTGATTTCATTTGGATCCAATAAAAAACATAGCCGCCAGCACAGAACATAGTTTATTTTGGCCCTATGGGAAATTCACATAAAAAACATGGCCATCATGCAGAACATCGAAAACCCTGCTTCAGCATTTTGTCAGGTGAGCGATACAGGCTCAGAGTCTGAGCCTCTAGTTTTACTTTCCATTATTCAACAAAAGTTTATTGAACAATCATCTTTAAAGGTAATTCATGATTCAGCGACCGGGAACTAATTTTTATGCCCGATTGACTTTGGCTATCTATTATGAAAATTTGTCGGCGGGGCATCCGTGTCTTATAGCCACATTCTCTAGTTTAAAAAACTTTAACCTTGCCTCTAGAAGGTAGGCTTTTAGTGGTAGGGTGTTCATATTGGGTATGTAACTTCCTTATGATGAAAGCTTTCTAGTAGTACCATATTTGTAGACATTTTGACCTTGACCTTGCCCTCAGGACAGTTTTTATAAAACTTAAACCTTGCTTCTAGAAGATAGGCTTTTAGTGGTAGGGTTCATATTTGGTATGTAACTTCTTTATGATGAGACCTTTCAAATGGTACCATATTTGTAGACATTTTGACCTTGACCTTGCCAGTAGGGCAATTTTTAAAAAACTTTAACCTTGCCTATAGAAGGTAGGCTTTTAGTGGTAGGGTGTTCATATTTGGTATGTAAATTCCTTATGATGAGAGCTTTCAAATGGTACCATATTTGTAGACATTTTGACCTTGACCTTGCCCTTGGGGCAATTTTTGAGAAACTTGAACCTTGCTTCTAGAAGGTAGGCTTTTAGTGGTAAGGTGTTCATATTTGGTATGTAACTTCCTTATGATAAGAGCTTTCCATTGGTACCATATTTGTGGACATTTTGACCTTGACCTTGCCCTTAGGGCAATTTTTGAAAAATCATTAACCTGGCTTCTAGAAGGTAGGCATTTAGTGATTTTCTGTTCATATTTAGTATGTAACTTCCTTATGATGAGATCTTTCTTCTGGTACCATACTTGTAGACATTTTGACCTTGACCTTGCCCCTAGGGCAATTAAAAAGCCCTTTAAACTTGCCTCTAGAAGGTAGGCTTTTAGTGGTAGGGTGTTCATATTTGGTGTGTAATTTTCTTTTGATGAGAGCTTTCTAGTGGTACCATATTTGTAGACATTTTGACCTTGACTTGCCCAAAGTGCATTTTTTTAAATCTTTAAACATACTTCTAGAATTAAGTTGTTTAGTGGTATGGTGTTCATATTTGGTATGCGACTTTTTTGTGATGAAACCTTTATGATGGTACCTTATTTGAAGACATTTTTACCTTGACCTTGCCCTGAGGGTCATTTTTTTTAAAACTTTAACCTTGCTTCTAGAATTAAGTTGTTTAGTGATACGGTGTTCATATTTGGTATGTGACTTTCTTGTGATGAGAGCTTTCAGATGTTACCATATTTGTAGACATTTTGACCTTGACATGGCCCTGAGGGCACTTTTTTTAAAACTCTTACCTTGCTTCTAATAGTAATTCTTTTAGTGGAAGGGAGTTCCTATTTGGCATGTGACATCCTTGTATCACATTTAAGAATTATCAAAACATCACAAGTATGAAAAAGTATAACTTTCAAATTAATTGTGCATTCAGGCCGCTCTAATCCCCTGCGAGCTATGTTGTCTCCTGACAACTCTTGTTTCTCTGAAGATGGAGGGGATATACTGTTTTTAGCTCACCTGGCTATAGCCAGGGTGAGCTTTTGCCATCACTTGGCGTCCGTCGTCCGACCATCCGTCGTAAACTTTTCTTCAAAAATCTTCTCCTCTGAAACTACTGGGCCAAATGAAACCAAACTTGGCCTGGATCATCACCAGGGTATGTAGTTTAAAAAATGTGTTTGGATAGTCTGAGGACCAAATAACATGGCCGCTGTTACTAAAAATAGAACATAGGGGTAGATTGCTGGTTTTGGCAAATAACTCAAAAACGGTAGCAGATATCAAAAATCTGACTGGGGTAAAAATGATTAGAATGACAAGATCTACCTGCCATGCAATTTTGAAGAAAATCTGATGACCCATTTTAGAGTTATTGCCCTTTTTCCGTGAAATTTTCAAAATTTTTATGGTTTTTATTTTTTATTTCAAAAACTATAACAGATAGAGGTTAAGTCTAAATTGCAAAAATGTTCAGCATATCAAGATCTACCTACATAAAAATTTTGAAGAAAATCTGAATACCCTGATAGGAGTTTTTGCCCTTTATTGGTCAAATTTATCGTGATTTTATACATCT
>MJUU01008124.1:121662-140067 GCA_002080025.1 Modiolus philippinarum
GGTATATAGCTTGGTCTTGGTTAGTACATGTCTGTCTGCCATATGGCTTTTGACCTTGACCTCAATTTCACGGTCCAGTGACCAGGTTAAGTTTCTTTGCTTAAGTCTGTTTCTCAATAACTACAAGCCATAGGTCAATGATATTTGGTTATAGCTTGGTTTTGGTTAGTACATGTCAGTCTGCCATATGGCTTTTGACCTTGACCTCAATTTCATGGTCTAGTGAACAAAGTTGAGTGTTTCTGATTAGAATAGTTTCTTAATTACTGTAAGTGGAATGGTAATAATATTTGGCTTGTAGGTTGCTCTTGAGTAGTGCATGACTGTTTTAGCGACAAGCAGGGACGGGCGAGACATCTATTAGGGTCCACTCTTGTTGATTGTATGTGTCACCCATGGCCCAGGTGAGCGATACAGGCTCTTGAGAGCCTCTTGTTTCCTGTGTCTGTCATTCTGTCTGTTCTTCATAGATTTCTTCAAGTTTTTCTCTGCAATGGTATTAAGTAACACAAATTAATTATGTTGGAAGCTTTGTATAGTCGTGTTATATTGTGGGATGCATTTTCAGACCTATCAGTATACTACATCCTGCTTATTGACTTGGTCACTTTTCCATCAGTCTGTCCATCTGTTAACTTTCATGAAGCTTGTCTCTGCAATGGTAAATGATACAAACATAAAATAAAGTCAGATGCTTTGTATAGTCATGCCATATTGTGGGATGCATTTTCAGACCTGTCGGCATTGTACTTTCTGTTTACAGATGTAGTCAATTTTCCCTCATTCTGTTCATCTGTTTGTCACAACTTTCGTCAAGCTTTTCTCTGCAGTGGTAAATGATACAAGGTATCTAATGAAGTTTTAATGTCATTCTCTGGATATATGGGATATGAATTTATATATATACAATGTGAGTATGCACAAATGAATGTACACTTCATCAAGATATGATTATCCCAATGAGATGAATGCCAACATCAGAAATATTGGAGCTGTTTTATGTACACATAAATCTGCAAACTAACCAGAATAAAAAATAAAAGTGACAACTAAGTTAAAAGCATATTAGAGGGAGAGACAGTGAGGAAAATCAATCTACAATGTACTTAAAAACAAATATGAGAGCACACAACCTAAAAATTGTTAGTCAAAGGTAAGAAAAAGATCACAAGATCAAACAAAGGAACTGAAAACTGATGTTGTTTTTTGTTCAAGGGCTGTACCAGCAAAACATACATTGGACAGGGGAAGGCACGTATAATTGTCATAAGGGCTGTCCCAGCAAAACATACATGGGATGGGAGGAAGGCACTTTAAAATTGCCACTATGAGTGGATTTTATTTATTAAAGTCTTTAATTCACAAATAAATAAATCCGATTTTGCATTTATTGGTGGTCATGACCACCCATAGATGCATTTGCTTGTGAATTGAGACTTTGATTAATGGAACAGCCTAAGTAATTCTACAGGTAAACATAATAGAGAAAATAGACAAAAATAGAAATTATTGAAATTGAACATCTTTTGTTTTGACATAGGTGATAGAACAACATGGTGGACAAGTTGATACATCATATTCCAACAGAATAACTCATGTCTTAGCCTCTAACCAACACAGTGATGTATTCCACTTAGTAAGTACTGATTTAAGTAGTAAATTTGCCTTGCCTAATTTGAAAATGATTGTCTTTGGCTTTGGAAATGATACAAAGATGACTGAAAAAAAATTTCAAGTGGAAGATGCATGAACTTCAGGCTCATTATGTGAAATGGAAATGAGTGTTTAATCAAATCTTACTAGAGTTCTCTATGTGTTGATCTGTGATATACGTAATATTTATTGTAGAGACCTTCAATAAATAAGTTTTAGGGCAATTACAGAACAGATATTATACAATTATGGCACTTCCACGAGATCAATATGGGGTTTAACGGAGCAATAAAGTAATATTGAACGAGGGTTTACCCCGAGTTCAATATTATTTTTTGCACTCCGTTAAACCCCATATTGATCGAGTATAGAAGTGCCATAATTGTTTTATTATGTTTGATTGACATGTCTTAAGTCACTGATGACAAACAAAAGGGTATGGTATATCTTTTGTGGGTGTTAAAGGGGTGTGGCCTGTAAATGTCAATCAAAGTGAGAGTGCAATATGATGATTTATCATGATCAACTGTGCAATATGATGTTTTATTGAGAAGGTTCATTTCTATACTTTATACATAGAAACAGAAGTACAATATAATAAACTGACATATTGTAATGGTTTGATTTACAAAAAATAAATTTAATTTACCAATTTTCACAAAGTTAAGTAAATATCATTTGGTCAGCAATGGAAATCCAGGATATCTCATCTCTCTAGGAAATGATGTCACAATATCATCATCATTGTTGTTTTCAAGTAAACATTTTGAAAATAGACATGAAAAATAATCTGCATAAAGTTGAATTTAAAATATTGGTATAAATTACAAAATCTAGATCATGAAAGACGGTGATGAATATCGGTACAAACATCAGTTGTGTCAACACAATGAATTCAACTTGTTGAGGAATAAGTTCCCTCTTCATCGTTTGACACTTTTAAAGATGAATGATAGTAAAAAAACTCTGCTTCCTTTATTTATAACTAATCAACTATTTATTATTTATATTCATGGTTGATTAGTTATAAATACTGTAAACGTTGAAATTCTCGCGTGGGGGTTATTTTCGCTATATTCTCGATCAAGAAATATGCGCAAAAATTTCCCCCACGTGAATAGTATGATTTTGAAGTAACCTATGTAAAAGCAATGACATTTTCAAATATGAAAGGCATTGAGTGCGAAAATAATCCCCTCGCCAAATGTTTGTCAAACAAAATCGTGAAAATAACACCCCGCGAAAATTTACACGTTTACAGTACTATAATTTTTAAATTTCTGAATTTTGAATACAGTAACAACAGGAAAAAGATAAAAGATGGATCTGCTTTAAATTTGTAATACATCCTAACAGACACAAGACTTCAGAAGGGAGCAGAGTTTTTTTTTTAGAAAACATAAAATGATTGTTGTGTTGCCTGCTGTAAGCAGAATCTATAAGTAGAGATAACTAATAAGTAATGATTACTAAATTCATCTTGCATCGTTGTGGTCTGTTGATTTGTGAACCCTCAACTCCTTCAAACTGCTAGTCCAGTTCCAACCAAACTTTCACCTGATACTTGAACTCTTTTTCGGACAGATTTTAGAGGTTCACAGAGCAAAAATATCATGTTTTTAAACTTGATACTTTATCTGCAACTCATTCAGAATTCTCATATTTTCAACATTTGTTATTCACATGATCTAGTTGTGCACCTGATATGATACTTTACTGATTTTAGAGGTTTGATACTTTACTGATTTTAGAGGTTTACTGAGCGAGAATTCCTCATTTGATATTCTGCAACTGCCTCATAATTCCTCATGTGAAAATAAGCACTCAGGAGACAAACATTGTGGGTTCACATGATCAAGTTATGTACAATGTACCTTATATTTATGATTTTCAGTGTCATGGTAGAGGATTACTGAGCCATAAATGACTCATCTATAGCATATGTGTCACAAGTGTTCCATGTAACACTTATCATATATTAAAAGAATATTTTTGCAGGCTTTACGAGACCAGAGAAGAGTAGTGACAGCATACTGGTTAAATGATGTACTGGTGAAGAAAAAAATGCTCCCTCCCTGGCAGGCATTACATCTTCCTATTGTTTACCATGAAAATTTACCCTGTAGTAATCAGGTATTACATCTTCCTATTGTTTACCATGAAAATTTAGCCTATAGTAATCAGGCATTATATCTTCCCATTGTTTACCATGAAAATTTACCCTGTAATTATCAGGTATTACAGCTTCCGATTGTTTACCATGAAAATATACCCTGTAGTAATCAGGCATTATATCTTCCTATTGTTTACCATGAAAATTTACTCTGTAATTATCAGATATTACAGCTTCCCATTGTTTACTTTGAAAATTTACCCTGTAGTAATCAGGCATTACATCTTCCCATTGCTTACCATGAAAATTTACCTTGTAGTAATCAGGCATTACTTCTACCCATTGCTTACCATGAAAATTTACCCTGTATTAATCAGGCATTGCATCTTCCCATTGTTTACCGTGAAAATTTACCTTGTAGTAATCAGGTAGGGTATTAGCTCAGGGCTGTTCCAGAAATATAGACATGGCAGTTTTTTTTTTAGCTCATCTGACCTAAAAGGCCATGTGAGCTTTTGCCATCACTTTGCATCCGTCGTCCGTCTGTCCATCAACATTTTCAAAAATCTTCTCCTCTGAAACTGCTGGGCCAATTGTAACCAAACTTGGCCTGAATCATCACCAGGGTATGCAGTTTAAAAATTGTGTTCGATTAGTCCGTAGATCAAACAAGATGGCTGCTGTTACTAAAAATATAACATAGGGGTAAATTGCTTTTTTTTGCAAATAACTCGAAAAAAAGGTTACAGATATAAAAAATCTGACTGGAGTAAAAATGATCAGCATGGCAAGATCTACCTGCCCTGCAATTTTGAAGAAAATCAGAAAACCCGTCTCCGTCTTGGAGTTATTGCCCTTTTTCCGTAAAATTTTCTAAATTTTAACTTTATTAATTTTATATCAGAAAAACTATAAGAGATAGAAGTCAACTTTAAATTGCAAAAATGTTCAGCATGTCAAGATCTACCCACCCTGAAATTTTAAGATAATCCAAAAACCCTTGAAGGAGTTATTGCCCTTTTTTCACAGAATTTTCAAAATTTTCATATTTTTTGTCTTTAATTTCCAAACTATAGAAGATGAAGGTTAAGTGTAAATTGATAAAATGTTTGCAATGCTATGGCGACTTCAAAACTGGTGTTGAAAATTATTCGTTGACCACAATTTTCAAAATGGCCGCCAAAAAAAGACGGGAAAATTCAACATTGTCTAATTTCAATAAAATTTGGTTTCCAAATAGATATTGATGCTGTGACTTCAAAACCGGTGTTGAAAATTGTTCGTTGACCGCCATTTTCAAATGGCCGCCAAAAAAGGCGGGAAAATGTAAAAATGTCTGATTTCAATAAAATTTGGTTTCCAAAAAGGTATTGATGTCCCAACTTCAGAATTGATGTTAAGAATTGTTCGTTGACCGCCATTTTCGAAATGGCCGCCAAAAAAGGCGGGAAAATTCAACATTGTCAGATTTCATTGAAATTTGGTTTCCAAGTGGATATTGATGTCACTACTGCAAAACCGGTGTTGAAAATTGTTTGTTGACTGCCATTTACCAAATGATATCTCGACTTCAAAACAGGTGTCGAAAGTGGTCCTTAGCAAGACAATTTTTGTCAAAAAAGCCCAACAAAGAAGTATAGTAAAACATGATCAGACTTAAAATAGAGTCCAAGTTAATGGTGGTGTTTGCTCTACCAAAGTTTGAGAGATGGAAGTTCAACTGTATAACTTACAATGTAAGCTTGATTGGGCAACTGAAAGCCAGGTGAGCGATATAGACTCCAGGGAGCCTCTGGTTTTTTACCCCCACTACCCATAGAATTCCTTCCTATAGTTACAAGACAAAAAGATGATGAAAACACAACCACCCACACCTAAGGGTCCTGGACTAACTTTTCTGGAACAGCCCTGATCTGGTCCTTATGTTGGCTGTTTCCATCAGGGGACATCTCTTGCCATCAGTGTTACATTCTCTACGGTATCTCTGCTTTGCCTGTATATCAAGGATTGGACAAAGTGCTTGTATGTGGGTATGGGGGGGGGGGGTGAGTAACCAGACTTTTAGAATAAATCTTGCTTTTATGCTCAGTGGGATTTCTCAACTTTGACTTTTCATGCAGAATGGTTTTGGGGAAGTGGAGTAGGCATAATATTGGGGAGATTTCCCTTCTTATTCTGTAATTAACATTTCTTACCTTATATGTTTGTACATTTATTGACAGTATGCCATTGGGGAGTTGCTTTCCTAAAATAAACCAAATTTTGCTTAATATTCCTGTTTCATATTCTGTAAAACACTCCCAAATGTGCCACTTTCTCTCAGCAACAGGGAAGTTTACAACAATTAATGTTTCAAAAGGGAATTTTCTTGCATACAGTTGAACTTGTGTATAGCTCAAACACCCAAAGGATTAATGAAAACATTTAAAGCCATGGAGGTTGAACTGTGTACATGTATTAACATGATAAATTTGGATGTTGAGACAAACAAAAGGTTTTAAGACATCCATGGTGTTAAAGCTGTTGTAGTTTCAGCCACCAAAGTTCAACAGACACAGACCATTAATCCATGAAGTCATAGTTCCCCAATATAACCCAAAAAATAACCAGTAACCTCAATAACCATGATAAATCTAAATCATTTGGAAATTTTTAGTAACGGACTATTTCCAGCGATTTTGGTTCCAATGTCTTCCAGTTTAGAATTCTTTGAAAACCTTACTAGGGACAACAACAAAGAATTAGGCCTTAGGTCATATGGTAATAACTCAGAGCCAAATAAGTAAATAAACATACAGTAAACATTAGATATGAGAATACCGGGGAACCTGTTACTGATGTCTAGTAGCAGAGATGAACTAATAGTCAGGATTAATATTCAAAATAGCATGTTTTTAAAGTTTTGTTTTATGTTATTTATATTTGTTCCATATCACAGTTTTATATAAATCTGAAATCTTACCATGGTTTTTGTTTTAGATTTTATTTGTCATGTTCACATTTATTCAATAATTGAAATCTTATTAACATTTTTGTTTTTGTTGTAAATTGTGTTTTGTCTTATTTATACATTTATTTCATTCTGTCATATATATCAAATAAAGTTCACTCTATTTTAATGTCATATATATCAAATAAAGTTCACTCTATTTTAATGTCATATATATCAAATAAAGTTCACTCTATTTTAATGAATCAATACTGTTTACATAAAATTTGTCATGCTGTTTTACAACATATCTGGTCAAATGTATATATGTATATTGTGGTAACAAATTACATAATACTTTATAATCCTATAGTCTTTACTTTATAAAGTTTAGTGTTGTCAGTTCTGCCTAGTTTCCTGGTACATCCAATATAAACATGTCCTGTTGTAGTGAATGTAATAGAAAATGGTGAATATATTCCAATATCTCTCCCATTTATGTATGTTTTCAGTCGTCCAGTATTATTTAGTATGTGTAGGATATAAGTTTCTAGTTCAGGTATTATAATGTTATCAAATGGTGTAGTTGTTATAGATGTAGGTCTAAATGCATTGTCTTTAGTGTTTATATGAGGAATACCGGTGTAAATATTTATAACATTTCCCTCCATTCCTGATACCACTACTCTTCCTTTACCAACCTCAGATAGATGGTCCACTACACAAATATTCCCACTCTGTGTAGATGTGATACTGCAGGGATATGTAAATAGAGGTTGGTTATGTCTATCAAATTCATAATTCGATTTACTTTTACCTTCCTTGTCCACCAAGATAACCACCCTCCTCCCTGTGGCTGGGAAAGATTTTCCAGGACTCTTGGCACTAACTATAATGTTATAGTCACCAGTAACATGCACTGATACTATGGTCAATGGATATACACTGCAGATGGAATCTGTTATTTCTCCTGTACAACCACTGATCATCTTCAGTACTGATCCACAGGCAAGTAGTAAGTCATTTGAGGGTGTTATTGATAGACCCCAGTTCTTGATGTTGTAGCTGGAGATAACCTTGACCTTGTTATCTTCCGTCTGTATTCTCTGTACTACATTGTTATCGCCTATCCATAGAGAGTCAATGGAGGGGGAGATGAAGAAAACTTCAGAAATATCAGTAGTGTATTCCTGGACGACTTTGATAGAAATATTCTTTAATAATCCTACATTGTCCTTACTAACTTCACCTGGTACAAAATAAGGAATAGAGTTGCATTCAACATCAGAAAGATCTAATTCATCTATTAAAGATTTTTCCAACTTCTTGCTCTCTTCAAATATTTTTTCCTGATCATTAGAATTTAGAATTTTATCAACTTGTTGACTTCTTTCTCTTTTGTTTTGCTTTAATGTGGTCAGTTTTCTTTCTTCCTTTTCAATATAGTCAGTAAAAGTTTTCCATTTTTGATCCAGTTCTTTCATAAGTTTATCTGTATGTTGATCCACTGCTTTCTTCAATGCTTTGTTCTGAGCCTGAATGTTTTTCTTGGTTTCTGTATATTTGGATTTTTCTGCTTTCTTGATTTCATCAGTTTTGTTTCCATGATCAGTTAAGGCATCTAAATGATTTTTCAAATGATTTTGTACCTTTTGAAGCCTCTCTATATGAGGACCTTTGCTTATGCCAACTGGTCACATGACCTTCAGTACATAACACAATCCCAACCTTTATGTTGACACTGTGCGGCATATTCACTCTGTACTAGGCCTATTCTCTTAATATCTAGTACTTTGTGGTTTTTGGCATTTTTGATATTTGGATGTATTGTTTCTTTACATCGGTTGCACATCAACATGTCACATTCTTGACATTTCCAAGAAATCTTGGTATCAATCATACATAATTTACAACAAACGGGAATTTGTCCCTTGTGTAACGACTAAGCAAACGCCATTTTATATTTCCTTCTAAATCTGAATTATATTGTGTGTATATAAGTAAAGTGTATTAACTTAAATGAACAGTTTTAAGTGAAATATACTGTTATACATGTCAAGGAAGTTAGAAAGTTGATATATGATGAGGAAAGTCGATATATAATTGTTAACTTCCTGTTATGGACAATCTCTTCAAAGAATTTGTACCTAAAAATTACACTAGGAGACACTTAAACAGGCTACAAGAAATTTTTGTAAACCATTTCCTACATGAAATGAATTTTTATTTATGCATCATGAAAGGATACTGGCTTCTACCTAATATGATTAGTAAATATTGGACCTTTCAGGAAAAAAATGTATATTTTTAGCTCACCTGGTTATGACCAGGAAGAGCTTTTCTCACTTTTGAGACAGAACAGGTCCTGTTTTTAGCGGTTTGAGATTTTCTTGTCTTGTACCCCCTGGTACAAGACAGAAAATACTAAGCAACGTATTCTGACGTCATTGAAGTCGCTTAAGAACGACAGATGTCAAGTACTGCTTGATGGAGAATAAATCGTTGTTTGTGATTACAAAAGTGAGAAAATAAATCAAACATCATTGAAAATGCAAGATTTAGAAATCTCGGACACCCTCGGGTAAGATTTCAATGGTTCTCTGACTCGGCAAGCCTCGTCAGAGAAATATTGAAATCTTACCCCTAGGTGTCTGGGATTTCTTGATCTTGCCTTTTCACTGGTGTTAGATTCATATATTCCCATCATTTGGCATCAGTTGTCTGTCAGTCTTTCTGCCCCTTGTCATAAACTTTTCATTCACTGGTCACTTAACCAAATTTGATCATGAAAGTCTTTGTGTGGTCCTCTTCACAATTTGTGATTTTTATTATCATTTATGTCATTGGCCACAACATATATGGGAATGTGGCTGTTATTTGGACATAAAAGGAAGACAGAAAAAACCCTAGATTTCACAGTTTACATGAGACACTATGAGAAATCTTCTTGAAACCACTTCAAAGATTTTAACCAAATGCAAAGTGGTTTTAGAAGATCTTTAAATGCAAATTTCTCACAGGGTTCACTTTTAAGTTATGTTATGATTACCACTTAAACAATTTTAACAGGATTTGTTCAAAATAAATCTGCAATCATAATATTACCATTATAATGTGACTTGCCTATAGGAAGGATTAACCTGCTTCTAAACCTTGCCTAAATTTGAAAATTTAGTTTTTACATCAAGTCAAATTTTTTGTTGATCACTTGGGGAAATGTTTTCAATTATTTTACATAAAATCACTATTATATCAGAAATTAGTGTTGTTTTTAGCCCATACATGTATGTCATATTATTTTGTATTTCAGATTATCTGTATGACAAATTTTGATGGAGATGAAAGAATTCGAATTAAACAGATGATCAGTGCTATTGGAGCCAGATATACAGGTCACATGACCCATGGGAACTCGGCACTTATATGTAGAAGGTAAGCTACATGTACAATGTATTTGTAGGAATAGAATACTGTCATGTAATATTATCTCAAAAAATCTTCAGCATTGGCAACAGTTGACTAAATTATCTAAAGTAATATTGTGAAAGCACTTTTTTTTCACTAAACTATAAGAAACTATAAGAAAGCACAACTCCTCTGATGCTGTTGGATGTAATGCTTTCAGATATAGCAAAATAGTTGCTCAAGATGTGTAGATATGCATGCTTCACTGCCTTGTTGATGAAACTTTTTTTGTAGGAATTAGCAGACTCTGACTGTTTTTCTGCTAAACTACTTAAATATCATATTGTTATTGTAAGTCATCTGTTACTGCTTGATGGCTTGTCTTTATATTTGGTAGGAATGTTAGTTGTCATACTAATCCAATCCAGGAATTATGCCGGTATGTGAGCAGGGTCACTTAAATCGAAATATGAAAAAGAAAGGAAATGGGGTAAACGTCAAGGAATAAAATCCCATCTCCAAGTTAAAACGACTCAAAACAAATCATCTAGGGGTCACCCTAGGTCTTCAACACAGTGAAGAACCTCACATCATATAGCAAGCTCTAAATTGCCCCAAAAAGTAAAAAGTGAATAAATCAATGAAAACAACCACATCCAATAACCCCAATGTCAAGAAACTAAAATTTTATAAGAAGACAAGGACAAGCCAATGACCAAGATAGTCCTGACTTGGGACAGGCGCAAAAATTGCAATGGGGTGAAACTCTTTTTAGCTCGCCGGGACGAATGTCCGGAGAGCTATTGTCATACCCCCGGTGTCGGCGTTGGCGGCGTCAGCAAAAACTTTAACCTTGCTTGTGGAATGGAGACGTTAAGAGATGGGATGTTGATATTTAGTATGTGGCTTCCTTGTGACGAGAGCTTTCTTATGGAACCATATTTGTAGACATTTTGACCTTGACCTTGCCCCTAGGGCAATATATAAAAAACTTTAACCTTGCCTCTAGAAGGCAGGCTTTTAGTGGTAGGGTGTTCATATTTGGTATGTGACTTGCTTATGATGAGAGCTTTCTAGCGGCACCATATTTGTAGACATTTTGACCTTGACCTTTCCCTGAGGGCAATTTTTGAAAAACTTTAACCTTGCCTCTAGAAGGTAGGCTTTTACTGGTAGGATGTTCATATTTGGTATGTGACTTCCTTATGATGAGAGCTTTCTAGTGGTACATGTACCACATTTGTAGACATTTTATCCTTGACCTTTCCCTGAGGGCAATTTTTGAAAAACTTTAACCTTGCCTCTAGAAGGTAGGCTTTTAGTGGTAGGGTGTTCATATTTGGTATGTAACTTCCTTATGATGACAGCCTTCTTCTGGTACCATACTTGTAGACATGTTGACCTTGACCTTGCCCTGAGGGCAATTTTTTTAAAGCTTTAACTTTGCTTCTAGAATTAAGATGTTAAGTGGTAGGGTGTTCATATTTGTTATGTGACGTTCTTTTGATGAGAGCTTTTTAATGGTA
The DNA here is from genome assembly GCA_002080025.1 of Modiolus philippinarum. Classification (NCBI taxonomy): domain Eukaryota; kingdom Metazoa; phylum Mollusca; class Bivalvia; order Mytilida; family Modiolidae; genus Modiolus; species Modiolus philippinarum. Next base: position 133,289 of record MJUU01008124.1, read on the forward strand.
CCATATTTATAGATATTTTGACCTTGACCTTGCCTAGAGGGCAATTTTTTAAAAACTTTAATTTTGCTTCTAGAATTAAGTTGTTTAGTGATAGAGTGTTTATATTTCATATGTGACTTTCTTGTGAAGAAAGCTTTCTTTCGAATTTATTGTGCATTGAGGTTACTGGAATCCCCAGCGAGCTATGTTGTCTTCTGACAACTCTTGTTCTTGGATCAAATCCCTCTCCCTATTCATGGTGAATGGAACAAAAAGACTCACAGTAAGGCTAAAAAATAAATACACAGAAAGCCTCGCAGTCAAAATCATACTAGAAAAAAGTCCAACTTATCAAGACAAGTACCTTTACAATGAAGTACATAAAGCATAGATAAAATACACATGGGTACTGTCCTGACATATGCTTGTAGTTACTGACAGCTTAACTTCACTGATGCAAGATCATCAGTATTTGGGCCTTAGGATATGTGATCATGCTCACTAAGGTTATTGTTGTTCAATACATTATTAGAATATTTATTTTCTGGAATAGTCCTACTGGAGAGAAATATGAGAAAGCCAAGGAATGGATGTTACCAGTTGTTAATGTTCAGTGGTTGTCTGACCTGGTACTAGGACATTTGGATGCATTAAAGTTACCAGTCCAACCTAAGTATTTACAACTCTACCCAGGGGATCCATTCCAAATGGATATATCATTAGTGCACAGTCTGATGGGTATGTATAGATAATTTGATATGCAAAACTTTCAAAAGAAGAAATACTGTCTGAAAGTCTTCCCATGTGATTATAAGGATTCACAAAAAATATATTGAAAAACATTCCTGGCCTTAATTTGAACATTCAAGGATTCTGATGTTTAAATCTGTTCTTTTGCCACATCATGTTTTTCTGTCAAATTATGACTGTGGTACTTTTCATGTACATGGAAAATGAAAGATTTTTGGCTGTAATGATAAAATGGTGTCGTGTTTCATAAAATATTATTGCCCTGTCTTGAAATGTGTGTACCTATAGTATACACGGTGTGTCCCTTAAAAAATTTTCCATAAAAAATGTCTTGTCTAGTATCAGTTGGAATTATTTGAAATTTTGTCTGAAGTATGGAATAAGGAGTTGTATATTGTAACTGATTTTTAAGTTTTTTATGGGACTACTTTCTGTTTGCTTACAATTTAAATTTTTAACTATTAATCAAATTTTAATCAGATATTTCTTTGCTGTTTCAGTAAGAATGATTTGATATAAAGTCGGAAGCTTTAAAAATGATCACTTGTTATGGGAATCATTTGCTATTTAGTTGAAAGCTTGACTCGTATCTGATATGAGATTTGCAGGTCTATTGGGAAACTACTACCTGTATGTCAGTACTATGAAAAATAGGGATGAGTATCATCAGTAAAATGTTGTATCATGATATATCGATAGAGCGCAAGCGTGTCGTGATATGTAAAAATACATATCGTCTTCTGATTATTCAATTTGATTACATTTATAAATCTTCTTTTTAACTATTGGCCAGGTTGCACGGAGTGCAAATCCGGGTTATAGTATGGTGAATGTCAGGCGGGCGGGCGGGCGGGGAAAATAGGATTCTGATTTTGTGAAATCAACTCCTCCTACAGTTTTCAACCTACATTTTTGAAACTTCACAAAATGTTTCTATATATATTGTAGATGTGCACCTTCCTTTTTGGAATAATTTTGAAAATTTTTTCCTGTTTTAACGGGCTTTGGAACTTAGTCATTTTTTATCGACATTTTGAACAAAGGGTACCTATTTTGTGAAATCAACTCCTCCTACAGTTTTCAACCTACAATTTTGAAACTTCACAAATTGTTTCTAAATATATTGTAGATGTGCACCTCCCTTTTTGGAATTATTTTGAAAATTTTTTCCTGTTGTTATGGACTTTAGAACTTACTCATTTTTTATCGACACTTTCAATAAAGGGTACCTATTTTGTGAAATCAACTCCTCCTACAGTTTTCAACCTACATTTTTGAAACTTCACAAAATGTTTCTATATATATTGTAGATGTGCACCTCCCTTTTTGGAATTATTTTGAAATTTTTTTTCCTGTTTTTCACAGACCCATTAGGGAACCTAAAAAACAACACTTTATAGCTAGAAGCACCAAAACGCAACCCGGCAATTTGATTCTTTGACCCATTTTTTTATGTGATAAAATAGTAAAACAATGTTAAGTGAGACAAGAGTGTTAATTTTCATGTAGCTAAAATACATTTGTTTGTCCTTTATCTGACTTTTTCATACCAAAATCAGAAATTTTCAAGAATTAAGGTGGCACTGAATCTGTTATTTTAGTAAATCAAAAAATTTAGAAATCAAAAAACGATATGTATCGATATGCTGGATCCTGTACCGGTATACCTAGTTTGTTGAAAAATGTCACAATATATAAATATATATCAGTGTATCATTACACCACAAATGAAAAACCTTATTCAGGGCTTTCCTACCTTTGTGTTGTTGTTTTTACCTTTGCACATGTAATACAAATTGAATATATTTTGTCAGATAGTAATGTGTATTTATATTTTTACAGTTGGATGGAGGTCTCCTCTTAAGATACAGAGAGAAACGTGGAAGGTAGGATAAAGATTTTTTTGTCTCGCCTTCGTAGATAGTCGCTGAAACGGAGACATAGGTGTTGCTTTCTGGCGGCAGAGTTACCAACAGTGACAATGAATTATTTCCTAATTTACACACATCAAATAGAGGAAAAATGTTAATAAGAAATTCAAAGGGCAAATATCTGTATAATAAAAACCTATAAATTACATAGACATTTTTTTGCACTTGGTCAACAAGCAATATGACAGCCATATAATAAGCTTTACTGGTGTATTTGTGCACATATTTTTATGGCCATCTACATGTTTTCAGCATACATGACTTTCTTACTTAACGAAATCTGTTCCATTCCTGAAAATATCCAATATTTCATAAGGGTCAACAAAGGTCAGCCGGCGACAATCACATCTGCCAGCCTAAATGAGGAAAGGGAATAAATTGTAGCATATATTTATACCCCCCGCAAAGCGGGTGGTATATAGTGTTCATGTTGTCTGTCCTTCTGTCTGTCCGTCCGTCTTTTTGTACCCTAAAGCTGGTATCCACTACACCTCCTAAACCACTTATTGGAATTTCATGAAACTTATGCAGGAGTTTTATTACATGTTGTAGATGTGCACTTCAAATTTTCTTTTCCAATAATTCCATTTTTTTTTAAAGAATTTTGACATGTTTTGGATTTAGCCATTTTAGCTTGATGTAAACCATATGTTGACCACCTGGTATCCACTACTCCTCCTAAACCACTGATTTGAACTTCATAAAACTTATTCAGGAGTTAAATTACATATTTTAGATGTGCACTGTGCATTTTGTTTTCCAATAATTCCTTTTTTCCAGATTTTTGACATGTTTTGGACTTAGGGCTGTTCCAGAAATAATTGTATTGGGGGGCTCGGAAGGCACTTTAATAAAAATTTGATCGGTTGTGGGTATATTGGAGACTTGCTCTGTAGAAACATACAATTAATTCTGGAATAGCCCTTAGTCAATTTTGGTCTTTCTGCTCAAACCATTTGGTGACAACCTGGTATCCACTACTCCTCCTATACCACTTATTGGAATTTCATGAAACTTATGCAGGAGCATGTAGTATATGTAACACAAAGAAACAAACTCGCAAATTCCAATGTCACATGTTGTATCGCCTTTCATCCAAAGTATTCATCTAATTCTATGTATTCACTCTATATCTGTGTGTGATACCTACCACTAATTAAATTCTGTTCTGTTGGTTATGCGTGTGTATTGATGAATATCCTCAATCACTGTCAAATACACAACTTGATTGCAATAGCCAATACATAATTATTGTAAATAATTGTAACGAAGTCAAATTCGGTCACAAAGGATTCCGGACATCATCAATAAATACTAGTTGAACATATCTGCGATTTTTTTTATTTTTTTTTTGATGATATTAATATAACCAAAACTATTGGGTATTATATAATTAATACATTAATATTGTAATTTTCATGTGTATTCATATTAACATTAATTTAAGTAATTTACAAGACATTCTCCCTGGATATCTAGTAACTAATTTCACAGGGATACTTGGCCAATGCTGTAACCAAGTAAATTGTTAAAACAGCAATAATGTGCAATAAAGTTGTTTTGAGTGTTAAAAAAAAAGAAACTTATGCAGGAGCTTTTTTATATGTTGTAGATGTGCACTAAAAATTTTATTTCCCAATAATGCCATTTTTTCATAAATTTTGACATGTTTTGGACTTAGTCATTTTAGCTTGATGCCAACCATATGGTGACCACCTGGTATCCACTACTCCTCCTAAACCCCTGATTGGAACTTCATTAAACTTATTCAGGAGTTAAATTACATATTGTAGATGTGCACTATGCATTTTGTTTTTCAATAATTCCTTTTTTTACAGATTTTTGACATGTTTTGGACTTTGTCATTTTAGCTCTTTTATCTAAATGGAAACCATATGGTGATCACCTGGTATCCACTACTCCTCCTGAACCACTGATTGGAATTTCATGAAAATTATACAGGAGCTTAAATACATATTGTAGATGTGCGCTAAGCATTTTGTTTTCCAATAATTAATTTTTTCCAGATTTTTTACATGTTTTGGACTTTGTCATTTAGCTCTTTTAGCTCAATGCAAACCATATGATGAACACCTGGTATCCACTACTCCTCCTTGACCATTGATCAGAATTTCATGAATTTTATGGTGTACCTTTATTACATATCATAAATGTGCACTATATTGTTGTTTTCTAATAATTCCATTTCTCCAGATGTTTAAGAAAATTCATAGAGGTGGGGGCGGGGGTATCCGTGGCCCACTAGGCCACAGTAACTCTAGTTACTTTAATCTTTAAGGACTTGTTATTTAAAAAAGGTGAGGTGAATCAACTGTTTTATCCACGGTTTACATTTCCAACCATCTTATTTTATCCCAAAAGAAAGAGATATGAATTTCCCGTTTAGCCCAGCTAAGTTCGGCAACTAGTTTACAATCAATCAGTTCAGGGTAAAAACAGCGCCGGTGAAAGTAAAAATAAGGTGTATTAAATTGTTATGATGTTGCTCATTATGTTATTAGTTATTTTCACATGGCTAGTTTTCATGGTTCCTTTTTAGATCTACATTTATATTTTTATTGACTGAATCACTTTAGTATTTGTTTTACAGAAATTTCTTCCACAACAGAAATTCAGATCTGCCCCAGCTCCTGGACAGGAGAACAATGTGGAGAATACAGAACCTCCAATAAAGAAAAATAAGTATGCATTTAATTATAGGAAAAAAATTGTTCATATTCAGGGTTCTCATTAAGTGCCGGCGACCGGCGCTTTGACATTAGCATCTGCTATTTTGTTGCTTAAAAATATATGATACAAAAAAAAGATAGATAGCTTCGATCGTGGTATTTGGTACCGGGCATGAAAAACTGATCACGTGCTTGTTGTCAGCGACACTACTATTCGGAAGATATCGATTTCCTTTGCAGTTGGTGAAAGCGCCAAAGATGTTCCTAATCGCTGGTGACATGGTCATTTGTGCGCTTGAATGCAAAGGCAAAATCAAACGTATTTTAATGACTTCCTCGCACATTGACAAAATCTAATGATGTCTACTAAGCGATCAACAATCGCCGATTTCTTTGTACCAAAACGCCAGAAAGGTACATACCTAACATGTCCCATAAAGAGTTATTTGCACTGTAAACAGTCAAGTACCTAACCTGTACGAGTTATTACAGAAAAATAACATGCATGTGTTATTACTAAGGGAAAAAATTGATAACATATGTATGTTACATGCTTCAAATAGGCATTATGCAGTCATAGTTTTGTTATAAATCTATACCATTTTATTATTACCATTATTGTCTATCAGCATGCTAGGAGTTAAAATCATAGGACTTTTCATAGTTTGCCAATATTGCAAAATATACATATGTTATTACAGGAAAAGTATGCCTGTAATAATAGAAGGGTGTTATTACAGCTACTCTGCATCACTTAAAAGTGTTTTCCTCAGACCAGAATAATGCCTAATCAAATTACATTTTTATTTATAGTAATGTAGGAAAATCAAAGCATCTCAATAGGTTCTGCGCAAGTTTCTTAGTAATTCTCAAGTGTCTAATAAACTAATAAATATTTAAGTCATATGCCTGTAATAACTAAGCATTGTTATTATACCCCCCGCAAGAAGTTGGGGGGGTATACTGGAATCACCATGTCCGTCCGTCTGTTCGTCCGTCCGTCCGTCTGTCCGTCCGTAGACATTTTTTGTCCGAAGCTTATCTCAGGAACCTTTCTGAATTGACTTTTCAAATTTTGTCAGAATGTTAGTAACTATAAGTTCTTGTGCACCTCCTATTTTCAGATTGATTCATAAATTTTTAACAAAGTTACAGCACTTTGTAGATTTCTCCTACTTAGAGTCTATATTGAAGATTTGTCCGAAGCTTATCTCCGGAACCTTTCTGAATTGACTTTTCAAATTTTGTCAGAATGTTAGTAACTATAAGTACTTGTGCACCTCTTATTGTCAGATTGATTCATAAATTTTTAACAAAGTTACAGCACTTTGTAGATTTCTCCTACTTAGAGTTTATATTGAAGATTTGTCCGAAGCTTATCTCGGGAACCTTTCTGAATTGACTTTTCAAATTTTGTCAGAATGTTAGT
>MJUU01008124.1:149022-195278 GCA_002080025.1 Modiolus philippinarum
AAAATTGCAATTTTTCTAAATATGTCAAATCTTTATTTTTCATCGGATTTCCATGGGATTTTTTTCTTTGGATTCCTCTTGATCTAAGCTTTCAGAGGTATGTTGTCGGAGTTGGCGTGGCATATATTGTTTCTGAGCTATAAGGGGTCAAAGGGGCAAAAATTGCAATTTTTCTAAATATGTCAAATCTTTATTTTTCATCGGATTTTGATGGAATTTTTTTCTTTGGATTCCTCTTGATCTAAGCTTTCAGTAGTATGCCAAAGGATTTGGCATAGCTCTTACCTTTTCTGAGCTACAAAGGGTCAAAGGGGCCAAAATTGCAATTTTTCTAAATATGTCAAATCTTTATTTTTCATCAGATTTCGATGGATTATTTTTTTTTATTTCTATGGATGTAAAGTGTTAGTTGATAGTAACATATTTTGCATAGCTCTTACAGTTTTTTTTATCAATAAGTGATCAAAAGGGTTGATTTTTTTCCGTAGTTTGTTTCCAGCTAATAACTGTGTCAAGCTTCTTTTTGTGTCCATCTAATTATTGTGTCAGGCTCTTTACTGTGTCCACATTCACTTTGAACTACTTTTGTTGAAATTTCAGTGATCGACATGCTGCGGTCGTATCATGCTGCGCTCGGCGTAGCCCTTTATTTTCTTTGGATTCCTCTTGATGTAAGCTTTCAGTAGTATGTCAACAGATTTTGCGTAGCTCTTACCGTTTCTGAGCTCATAAGGAGTCATAAGGGTAATTTTTATTTTCCCTAGTTTGTGTCCAGCTAATTACTGGGTCAATCTCCTTATTGCATCCTTCTAGTTATTGTGTCAAGCTCTTTCGTTTGTCCATACTTGCTTTAAATTACACTTTTTAGCTCACCTGGCTATGCCAGGGTGAGCTTTTGCCATCACTTGGAGTCCGTCGTCCGTCCGTCCGTCCGTCGTCCGTCATAAACTTTTTTCAAAAATCTTCTCCTCTGAAACTACTAGGCCAATTTAAACCAAACTTGGCCTGGATCATCACCAGGGTATGTACTTTCAAAATTGTATCCGAGGAGTCTGAAAACCAAACAATATGGCTGCTGTTACTAAAAATAGAACATAGGGGTAGATTGCTGTTTTTGGCAAATAACTTTAAAACCATTGCAGATATCAAAAATCTGACATGGTGTAAAATTGTTCAGAATGCCGAGATCTATCTGCTTTGGAATTTTGAAGAAAATCGGAAAACCTGTCTGAGAGTTATAGCGCGGATTTTTAATTTTTTTATTTCAAAAACTGTAATAGATAGAGGTGAAGTGTAAATTTAAAAAATGTTCAGCATATCAAGATCTACATACTCTGAAATTTTGAAGAAAATCCAAAGGCCTGTGTATGATTTATTGGCCGTTTTTCACCAATTCCCCCCCTCCCCCCCCCCAATGCCATATGGTAATGGGTTATTTCCCTTTAAATTCTGTGTTCATATCTTCTTTGGTTAACTTTTCTCTCTTAAGCTGTAGAGAAATTCCCTACTATAACTTTATTTAAAAAATTATTTCTTATTTAATTGAGAGAAAAAACAGTGTTTTTGTGCAAATTTCTGCAATTTTTTGCAAAAATACTTTCTTTTTCATGTTGTAATGATTTTCCTATATAAACATATTGTGTATATTACGGGTATTCTAGTGTGTAATCTCTATGAACTCTGCTGACATGTATGTTGAATTAGTTTATCAGCTTCATTTACTGCTTAATGATAAAAAATATTAGTAAATAAAATCTTGAAAACCGCTGAATGGATTTGAACAGAACTTGGCATTAATGATGCTTATGAGGTGCTGACTATAATATATATATGTATTGTGACTTTTATGCCTAAATGTCATCCAACATGGCCATCTGCGGGGAACTTAATTTATTACTCAACTGTATGGAAAGAGCATATAAAGAATTTTTTTATCAGAAACAACTTGGCTAGTCACAATGTATCTTAGATGGTCCCCTTCAAAACAGATGTCCTTCAAGTCTGCACCTCATGCAAATTGGCTACCAATGGGAAACATAGTTTAATATAGGAGTACATTCAAAGATCTTCTTCTTTAAAACCATTTGGCCAGTTGGAAATGAACTTTGGCACAATACTTAATTTTCTTTAAAATTGTGTCCTGCAGATCCATCCCTTATCCAAGATGGCATGCAATAGGGAAAATAGTTAAATTAAAGTTGGATCATATAACATAAATGTTTATTTACATAGTTTGAAAATGAGACCCTTTAACATATAAGTTGATTTGAAGTTATGTATTGGCCATGGTCCAGGTGAGCGATACAGGCTCTTGAGAGCCTCTTGTTTAAATTTCAGTGGACGACATGCTGCGGTCGTATCATGCTGCGCTCTGCGTAGCCCTTTATTATGCCCAGCAACCAAAAGTCTAGGGCATTATATATTACACAGTATGTTCGTGACCTAACATGCTATATACATAGTCAATAAATTTAATATTGGGGCCCGAGCTAAGCTCTCGCCCAATATAAAATTTGCTGACAGTGTATATACCATATTAGGTCACTAACATACTGTAATGTTTATATCCTACTTATAGTCCTTTAACATGTAAAATCTTGTGAAAACCGCAACAAAAGTATTGACCTTTACATGGTGACGTTGTGTAATGGCTGCCACTGACTGTTTATTTTTCACGGTAACCCAATATGGAATATATGTGACGTTGTTTAACCAATCAGCATTTTGGGAATTAACTAGAGGTAGGATATATTGTTTTAGCCTTGTCTGTCTGTTCCTTTGTCCGTCGGTCCGTCCTTCTGCACTAATAACAACACAACTTTTGTTTTGTAAAACATTTTGAAAAAATGAGATAATAAATAGTAGTAAACTTTCCATTGTGAACAAATAAACGATATGGAGTAAATGCACATCAGACAAAGTCTCTACAAATACACAGTACCAAGCAATGGAACAATACTTTTTATACACCCTCCGAAAGACGGACGTTTTATGGTATACCCTCCGTCCGTCTGTTAACTTTTTGGTTTCTGGAGTTTTTTTCTGTAACCTCTTGACATATTGATTTCATATTTAGTATATGAATATATCTAAGTGAGATACAGATCAAGTTGGAATTTGGTTCCATTTGGTTGATTTTGTACAGAGTTATGGCCCTTGGACTTAGTGAAATTTTGAAAAATATAGGTTTCCAGAGGCTTTTTCTGTAAACGCTTGACATATTGATTTCATATTTGGTTTATGAGTATATCTAGGTTAGATACAGATCAAGATAGAATTTGGTTCTGGTTGGTACAGAGTTATGGCCCTTGGACTTTGTAAATTTTTGAAAAAAACATCAGTTTCTCCACCTTTTCTTTACAATGTGTGAATATGTTGATTTGATATATAGTATATGCTTGTATGTTTATAAATTATGGAATACGTTTAAATTTGGTTCCTGTTTAGTGATTTTTGTGGACAGTTATGGCTCCTGGACTTAATATTTTTTGAAAATTCCTTTTTTTGCACCTTTCTATGTATTAACTTTACAGGTACTAAGTTGATATTTGTTAAATGGTTACATCTTGGTAAGGCACATACTCTGTTGATTTTTTTTCAATCAAAATTTTGTTGTGGTCCAACAATGCCATAAAGTTCGAGTTGACAGTAGACGGGCGTATCATGCGCTCTTGGTGCAGCAGTCACCATGAGGTCTTCAACAATAAGCCTTGCTCATATCTCATTGTAAGTTGAAGACATCCTCTAAAGGCATATTTTAGCTTATTAGAAATGACCTTTTTATCCATGAGAATTTCATGTAATTTTGCAGATACAAAATGTAGATAGTTTATGATAAAGTCTGTTGGTTACAATAAAATGTAAAGGTTACCATCCTTTTAACAAAGTGTCAAGATTAAACATTATTTTTGGGAAAAGGGAATTAATTCACAGCAAAGTGGATGAAATATGACATCTGACATCTGTCATTCAATTATGACATCACAAAGGAAATGTCGTCAAATTACTATTCTGACCCCAAAATCAAACCTACATGTATTTGATTCTTTATTTTTCAAATGCACATTGAATTGTGCAGTGCAGCAGTGTCCATCTGCTTGAAACCACTTGAACCATACTAATGAAATTCTACACAAAATAAGGACATGATTTGCAGATGTGCATGAAGGTCTGACACTATGAAGGAGAAACAATTTGACTATGACTTTAAGCTTGTTCAAAGGGGAACAACTCAGATTAAAATATGCTACAATTTGTCAAAGTTTTAACAAAATTTAAGTTAAAGATTGATTTAAGGAAGTACATAATATGCAGATGTACATGAAGGAATTTAATTATTGTCAGACCCCATGAAGAGCATCTTCACTAGCCAAGAGTAACGATCCACCCTCTCCTCTTCACCCATGGCAGATTGAGCCACAATTTGTGAAACATCAGTTTCAAATTATCTCCCTTTGAAGTAAGAGTATTGTAATAATTAAAGATTATTCATTGCATCTAATAATACAACAATTCACAATATATTTAACTACAAGGAAATAACCCTTCAAAAGTAAAGAAAGATTATAAAATGGTGGAAATTTTGCAAAATAGAAAAATCACCAAACACCATATTTTAAGTTTTATTGTTACGATATATATAAAAAATCTGAATGTAAGCTAATTGATTGGCTGCAGTGAAAGTTAACTGCAACCAATCAAATATGTGGATTTGAGTCTACAGAAATCTAGCTTGATCTGCCAAGGGTGAAGATGAGAGGAGTGAATCATAACCTTTGGCCAGCGAAGATGCGTGAAGAGGAGATAATTTGACTTTTCATTGATTCCCTTTCCTTGTAAGCTCAACTCCTCTTAAATTTTGTTTTTTATATGTTGCCTTCTACACAAATGATGTTTAATCCATATTTATCATCATAGATAAGTTAAATTTCCACTACATATTTTGTTTTTTTTTTCAGTGTTAGAGATTATATGCAACTTCAGTTTGAGTTTTTTTTTTTATAATCATTTGCCTTGACATTAAGTAAATGTTGTTGACATTGGCATTGTGACTTGACTAGAAATAGCTAACTTTCACTGGCTAAAATTTGATTGAGAAACCCAGTAAATCACAGCTATCTATACAATAAAAAGGGATATGGTGTTAATTGTCCTTTTGATTACATACTTAAGAATTGTTCTATTTATAGTAACAGATTTTTAATGTTTCTTTTATGTTCTGTAGATCCTGGAATGTATTCTTTAAGAGACCTGAAATCTGAGAAGGAAATGCAGTGTAACCTCCAAGAGTCTATTTGTAGAGCTCAAGCTAAGCCTCTGTTCCAAGTAAGTCTATTTGTAGCACTCAAGTTAAGCCTCTGTTCCAAGTAAGTCTATTTTTAGAGCTCAAGCTTAGCCTCTGTTCCAAGTAAGTCTATTTGTAGAGATCAAGTTAAGCCTTTTTTGTGTGCAAGTCTAGCTAAGCTTCTATTCCAAGTGAGTCTCTCTGTAGAGCTCAAGTTGAGCCACTATTCCAAGTAAGTGCATCTGTAGAACTGAAGCTAAGCCACTAAGGCCAAATAAAAAAAGAGTTTAGCTTCTCAGGCCCCGCCGCGTCCCCTGAAATGTCCCCGCATTTCTGCTTTTTTATCTCCCGAAATCCGGATTTTTTTCGTGTCCGTCCGACATCGGTTTACAGTTACAAAGATCACCTGAGCGTTTGGCGGGAAGGTGAAAAACGTGGTTCAAACAGCTTTTTATTGACACTAATCAATGTAAAAATGGCTGCTGATGAAAACAACAGGGATTTTCTTGCAAAATTTCTCGCTCCAGGAATGTTTTAAAGAGGTTGAACATGTGAAAAAAAAAAAAAGCCCTGCCGCGTTCCTTTTTGAAAAAAAAGTGCCTGAGAATCTTATGATTATTTTTACATGGCCTAATTCAAGTGAGTCTTACCTGAAGAGCTCAAGCTAAATCTCTTTTCCAAGTAAGTCTACCCATCTGGGATAGGGGGTATACTGTTTTGTAGAGCTCAAGCTAAGCTGCTTTTTCAAGAAAATCTATCTGTAGAGCTCAAGCTTAATCTCTTATTTGTAGAGCTCAAGTCTAGCCACTTAGTAAGTATATTGGTGGAGCTCAAGCTTTACCTCTTATTCCAAGTAATACAACTCAAAGCCACCATAAGATCTTCAATGAACGTTGAGGAAACCCCACACCCAACGGCAAGTCGGAGTAGGCCCCTAAATAAAGAGTAATCAAGTTCAGCGAAATAAGTCTATTGCAGAGGTCAAGCTAAGCCACTTTCCAAGTTAGTCTATTGTAGAGCCTTAGCTAAGCTTCTATTCCTAATAAGTCTATTTTTAGAACTCAAGCTAAGCAAATTTTCCCCGTAAGTATGTTTGTACAGCTGAAGGATCAAACATTCACCATTAAAAAATACCTAAAATTTATTATCCCCTTGCCCAACGGAGTTGGGGAGGGGATATAGCATCTCGCCTGTCCGTCCGTCCGTCCCACCTCAGGTTAAGGTTCATACTTGAGAAACTACATGTGGCACATCAATCATCTTTAGTCAGTGGATGCGTCTTGGAGAGTGATGCTGTTTCAGATGATAATTGGGTCACTCGACCTAAATTTTACGCTTCAGTGACTTGGGTTTAAGTTTGCGTTAAGGTTCATATCTGAGAAACTACATGTGGCACATCAATCATCTTTGGTCAGTGGATGCGTCTTGGAGAGTGATGCTACTTCAGATGATAATTGGGTCACTCTGACCTACATTTTACGCTTCAGTGACTCAGGTTAAAGTTTGTGTTAAGGTACATATCTGAGGAACTACATGTAGCACATCAATAATCTTTGGTCAGTGGATGTGTCTTGGAGAGTGATGCTGCTTTAAATGATAATTGGGTCACTCTGACCTACATTTTACAATTCCGTGACTGGGGATAAAGTTTGTGTTAAGGTTCATATCTGAGAAACTACACGTGGCAAATCAATCATCTTTGGTCAGTGGATGTGTCTTGGAGAGTGATGCTGCTTCAAATGATAATTGGGTCACTCTGACCTACATTTTACACTTCATTGACTCCGGTTAAGATTGCGTTAAGGTTCATATCTGAGAAACTACATGTGACACATCAATCATCATTGGTTACTAGATTTGTCTTGGAGAGTGATGCTGCTTCTGATGATAATTGTGTCACTCTGATCTACATTTTATGCTTCAGTGACTCTGGTTAAAGTTTACCTTAAGGTTCATATCTGAGAAACTACATGTGGCAAATCAATCATCTTTGGTCAGTAAATGCGTCTTGGAGAGTGATGCTGCTTAAGATGATAAATGGGTCACTCTGACCTACATTTTATGCTTCAATGACTCAGGTTAAAGTTTGTGTTAAAGTACATATCTGAGAAACTACTTGTGACACATCAATCATCTTAGGTTAGCTGATGTATTTTGGAGAGTGATGCTAGTTCAGATGATAATTGGGTCACCCAGACCTAGACCTACATTTTATGCTTCAATGACTCGGGTTATAGTCTGTGTTAAGGTTCATATCTGAGATACTACATCAATCCTCTTAGGTCAGTGGATGCCTCATGGAGAGTGATGCTGCTTTTGAGAATTAATATTTTTGAAACTTGACTGAATTTGGAAATTTAATTGCTACAGGCGAGGGGATTAGCTGTAGTTACAACTGCTCCCATCTTGTATTTTTATCAGATTGGAATGGAATGTGATTCGTTCTTGATGTTTACTTTCTGCAGCATATTTACAGATTATGTTATTATTATATTTCCAAGCTTGAAGGGCAAAAAAGGGACCAAAATATCATTTTTACAAAGTTCCTGATTTTTATACGACCGCAAAAATTTTGCGGTCGTATTATGGTATGGCGCTGGCGTCTATGGACAGCATGACTTTGGTTCTAGTGAACGGATTGTTACCAAATTTTAGCATGATGTTTGTTGGCACAAGCTTAAGCCCAGGTTTTGATTTCGCGTTCCCTGCCCAACCCGTTTTTGAAAAAGAGGCAAAAAAGGGGCCAAAAAGGGGTTAAATTAGGTATTTTCGTGTCTGTGGACAGCATAACTTTGGTTCTAGTGGACGGATTGTTTTCAAATCTTAGTATGATGTTTCTCGGAACATTCTTGAGAAATGTTTTTTCCTTTAGTTTTTGGCCCCACCCATTTCAGAATTAGGGACCAAAAAAGGGTTAAATTGGGTGTTTTCACATATTTGACTTTAGAATCTTTATTATTTATTGGATTTTGATGGGGTTTGTTTCAGTGTGCTCCTGAGGAAATTTCCAATCTGGAATATGCCAACGGATTTCACATAGCATGTACCGCTCACGAGATAAATGGGCCCAACAGGGGCTAATCTCAAAAAAATTATTTTTTTTATATTAAGTCCGATTTTGATGCAGTTTTTTTCAATGGATTCCTTGTGAAAAATTAATATGGCACTCAGCTATTAGATTTTTGGTAACTTGTTTCCTTTCCCAGCTATGAGGGGCCGAAGGGGCCAAAATTGTGAATTTGCAGATTATGTAGAATTTCTATTTTTCATCGGATTTCAATGGGATTTTTTTCTTTGGATGCCCCTTGATCTAAGCTTTCGGAGGTATGTCAATGGAATTGGGGTAGCATTTACTGTTTCCGAGCTACAAGGGGTCAAAGGGGCCAAAATTGCAATTTTTCTAAATATGTCAAATCTTTATTTTTCATCGGTTTTGGATGGGATTTTTTTCTTTGGATTCCTCTTGATCTAAGCTTTCAGTAGTATGTCAATGGATTTGACGTAGCTCTTACCGTTTCTGAGCTACTAGGGGTCAAAGGGGCCAAAATTGCAATTTTTCTAAATATGTCAAATCTTTATTTTTCATTGGATTTCCATGGGATTTTTTTCTTTGGATTCCTCTTGATCTAAGCTTTCAGAAGTATGTCAGCGGATTTGGCATGGCATATCCTATTTACGGTCATAGCTGTCTAAATATTAGCCAAAAAGGGGGGTTGGGCATGGAAAAACAATTCCCCAAAAATATGTTACCAGGAAACATAGCAAAAAATGTGTTTTGATCATCACTGATCAATTGCCAACGACATATGGAACACGTTTACTCGACAGGGTTCACAAAGGTCACTGCGCAGGGGTCACCAAGCCAAAAAGTATGCGCACGGACTTGTTTTTTTTTTTTTTTTTTTTTTTTTTTTTTTGCAATTTGACGAGATAATTTTTCCTTCTCTCCCTTTCTCTTCCTTCTGTCTTTTTGTCGTGTATTTCCTCTGTCATTTGAACCAGACATTGTCTTTGTGTGTAAAGAAGGAAACCGGTGACGGATGATGAAAGGACGATACTCAGATCCGGAAATTATCATTGTGAAAATTCAGTTTTTGAGGCATGTTTAAGGGTGCGCCATTTTAACGGCGCTTGGCGCAAATTACTGTTTCCTTGCCACTTGAAAGTCTGGACACCGTAGTTTTCATTGATATCAAATATGTCTTCATTTCCTTTCCAGGGGCCCCATAGGGGGATGCCAAACATTAAAAAATTACAATTACGCATTTTTACGCTCTGGCCGCCGATTGGATATACCGTTTCCGAGCTACAAGGGGTCAAAGGGGCAAAAATTGCAATTTTTCTAAATATGTCAAATCTTTATTTTTCATCAGATTTTGATGGATTTTTTTTTTTATTTCTATGGATGCAAAGTGTTGGTTGATAGTAACATATTTTGCATAGCTCTTACAGTTTTTTTTATCAAAAAGTGATCAAAAGGGTTGATTTTTTCCGTAGTTTGTTTCCAGCTAATAACTGTGTCAAGCTTCTTTTTGTGTCCGTCTAATTATTGTGTCAGGCTCTTTACTGTGTCCACATTCACTTTGAACTACTTTTGTTAAAATTTCAGTGATCGACATGCTGCGGTCCTATCATGCTGTGCTTGGCGTAACCCTTTATTTTACTTTGGTCAGAATTGAATTGTTTTTATGCCCCGCCTACGATAGTAGGGGCATATAGTGTTCGGGTGTGTCCGTCCGTCCTTCCGTCCGTCGGTCCATCCGTCCCAAGCCAGGTTTACCCTCAGGTTGAAGTTTTTTTTTCTGTGAAGGATGTATGCTATTACTATGAAACTTTGTAAAAATACACATTAGGGTATAATTAAACAAAGATCATAAAAAAATTTTTATCCCGGCTACCAACTTCATGCTTCACTGGTCATTGAAAAAAGGGGGTTAGTATGAGTTGAAGTTTTTTTTCTGTGAAGGATGTATGTTATTATCATGAAACTTTGTATAAATATACAATAGGGGATAATTAAACAAAAATCATAATAAAATTTGATCCTGGCTACCAACTTCATGCTTCACTGATCATTGAAAAAAGGGGGTAGTATGAGGTTTACCCTTAGGTTGAAGTTTTTTTTCTGTGGAGGTTGTATACTATTATCATGAAACTTTGTATAAATACACATTAGGGTAAAATTAAACAAAAATCATAATACAAATTTATCCTTGCTACCAATTTCATGCTTCACTGATCTTGGATAAAAGTGGGGTAGTATGAGCTTTACCCTTAGGTTGAAGTTTTTTTTCTGTGAAGGATGTATGCTATTATCGTGAAACTTCATATAAATATACATTAGGGTATGAATAAAAAAAAACATAACAAATATTTACCCATGCCACCAACTTCATGCTTCATGAAATATGGCATTGCTCGAAATAGGTGTGAGGCGGGGCATTGTGTCCGTTAGACACATATTCTTGTTTATTGATGGGTCTTCATGTTAGCCTTTGCTAATTGTTAATTTTATGCTTTACTATGTATGGCAGATTTCCCGGATGATTAATGTATTTCGTTTGCAATTCTTCAATGAACATACCAATATTCCTCTAGTAACTTCTATAAAATTCCTAAACTCCTGTCTTTTGTCTTCTTGTCAAGCAATCAAGCTTCTATAGAATTCTTTTGTATACAAATTTGTACTGCCTGAAGGGGTTTACCTTGATACTCCAGTGATGACAAATTGGTATACAATAGAATTCTATAGAAGCTTGATTGCTTGACGAGCAGACAAAAGACGGGAGTTTAGAAGGAGTTTTATAGGTGGCACTAGAGGAATCTTGGTATGGTCATTGAAGAATTGCAAACGAAATACATCCTTGAAATCCACCATAATTCTATTCATATTTGCAATTACATTATACAATGTTGATGATGTGCAGTACAAATT
Source organism: Modiolus philippinarum (assembly GCA_002080025.1). Taxonomy (NCBI): domain Eukaryota; kingdom Metazoa; phylum Mollusca; class Bivalvia; order Mytilida; family Modiolidae; genus Modiolus; species Modiolus philippinarum. The sequence goes on from MJUU01008124.1 coordinate 160,242, forward strand.
GACAACAAACTAATTGAAAAGTTGAAAAAAAAAATAAAACACAGCATAGGATTGGCTAATAAATTGATATAAAAAGTCATAATATTAATATATACATGTATCTAAATTCATTTTCAAATTCTTGTTGTGAATCTTGAATTTCTATTCATATGAAAAAGAATAAGCAAAATTTCTGTTATTGCATTTATGAATATATAATATGAATTCTATGTCCAGTTTATATCAGATTTTATTGTAGAAGTAATCTCTGAAATTGAATTCATTGTAATTATATACATGTGTACTAGTAATATAGTATTTAATAAACCATTTCATGGTTATTGCAATAATGTTGGATAGGATTCAGATTTTTCTGGAAAGTGGAGAAAATGGTATGAAGGTATGGGAAAGTATGTGAGTGTTGCTGAGCAATATTTCTGTAACCATGATAGTTTCCCGTAATTTTAGAACCATTTATACTTCTTTTCTGAAAATTTGCCCCCTATCCAAGATGGCTCCAATAACTGTAAGATGGTATATTCATTATACTATCCTGTCTCCATCCTTATAACACTGATGTTTCTTTTCTTCCTCCAGTACACAATGTCCATTTACACATAATCACATCCTCACTGTTGTCTTACAATGTGTACATGTATTAATTTGATCTTTTCTAGGATTTAATCTTGTATGTCACTCCTAGTGTTGTCCCCCCAATTTGTGAGCTGACTAAAATTGTAAATACAGCCGGAGGAAAAGTCGTGAAACGTTGTCCATCTATGGCTTTGTTACAAGAGAAAGACGATCAGGTTAGTGTTTAAGATAGATTGTTATGTATGTGTGTATGGGGGGGGGGGGTAGTGAAACTGTCCATCTATGGCTTTGTTACAAGAGAAAGACGACCAGTCTAGTGTGTTTAAGATAGATTGGGGTGTGGGTAGTGAAACTGTCTGTCTTTGGTTTTGTTACAGGAGAAAGATGATCAAGTCAGTGTTTAAGACAGATTGATGATAAAATGCATAATTTGATCAAATAAGATCATTGGTAAATGAATGGTTTAATCTAATGAAAATAACATTGATATTTCAACAATTCAGATTGTCTTTTAAGTTTTTTAATGGAAAAACTAAAAATTAACAAACCTGTTATGGCATGGAAAAATATGACAAACGGAGAAAAATGATTACAGAGGACTAATAGGATCTTGCATAAGGTCAGATTAAAGATCGGGCTGTCTTTCACAAGTGTAAGAAATTTCGTCTTTTCTCGAGTGGAGCGTAGCGGAACGAGAGGAAAAGACGTAGAATTTCTTACACGAGTGAAAGATATCCCGATCTTTCATTTTGACCGAATGCAAGTTCCTATTTCTTCCGTAAAACACGGATAGAAATGTCTAGAAACTTATACCGTGTGAACAATGTTGTCGCCATTTGAGTGTTTCTAACATTATGACGTCAGGTGTTTTATGACGTTTAGTCATGGATACGATTGTTGTATCACAAAAATCAACACGTCTGGTTGGTCATTTACCGATGTGAGATGAGGTCGCGTGCATCGATCTCACATGGGTCATCTCCCACTGTAAACCACCATTTACGGAAGAATACAATAAGTTTTACCAGACAAACTCCAGTTACTAGAAGATGACAAAATCAAAAAGCTTAAAAAGAAGTAAGAAGAAAAAACAAAGGAAAATGGCTGTGAACCAGAAATATTTCATCAGTTAGATTTACATTTTATGTACATTTGAATACAAATTTGAAGAATTGATGCATACTTAATGCCAAAACTGAAGTTGTTTTACATTTATAAGACATTATTTCCAGAAGTCAAAGCATCATTGTTTTAAATTGAAAACAAACATTGCATAGTAAATATGTTAGTTAATAGATGAAAAAGTCAGCTATAATTAGGTACAATGTACTAGCAATGTTCCCTGAAATTTGAAAAAAAAAAACCATAATATTTTATTAGGTTGGGAAAAATGTTGAGGATTTCTATTTACTAAGAGGTTATACATATGTATATCTAATGAAATGTTACTACTTTATTTCAGGGAAATCCAACACATATTGTTATTACATGTGAAAATGATATTCCCATGCTGAGAAATCTAATTGCCAAAAGAATCAGTAAGTGTTAATAATTTACATGTACAGTAGAGTTTGTTTATAACGAACAGGCATATGACAAAATCAGGCTTATGACAAAGTAAAGATAAATCCGGGTCCCAAGGCCATTAAAACAACATATTGTGTAGGCTTAGTACAAATTATTTTTAACAAAATCAGGCTTATTACAAAGAAAATTTTAAAAAGTGTTTTAATTATCCCCTCCCCCAACGAAGTTGGGGAGAGGCTATAGCGTTTGACCCGTTCGTCTGTCCGTTTAAACTTATGACCATATATCTTTTGAATAACAAGTCGAAAATGGGCAATGTTTTGTCCATGGATGCATCTTGAATAGTACTTGAGGTTGATATATAGAATAGGTGGATTTGACCTACATTTCATGCATGAGTGACTAGGGTTAAGTTTTTGTAAGAGTCCAGATCTGGGATACTACCACTCATAGAGGAATAATATTTTGTATGTAGATGTGTCTTGTAAAGTTACAAAGCTCCAGATAAAAATTAGGTCACTTTGACCTACATTTCATGCATGAGTGACTTAGGTTAAAGTTTTTGTAAGTCCAGATGCATATGCTATATAGGTATGAGGCTCCTGATTTAAATAAGGTCACTACATTTCTTGCATGACTGGCTCAAGATTTAAGTAACAAGCCAGATCTTGAATGGTACAACATTGTTGAGTGTGCTTATAATACTAGACAAACATTCAACAAACGGGCGAGGGGATTAGCTGTCGTTTGCGACTGCCCCTTCTCTTGTTACTAAAATTGTACCTGATAAAACGGAAAAAAAAGATTGCTAAAAAAAGAAAGTCCTTACCCGTATTTCGTTAGGCGCTAACTATCATATATTTCAATGGTAAATCGCACCTGACACTTCTGAACTTTGTCTTAAAAACGTTATTCGGAAACAATTTTCACACGGACATTAACAAAAAAAATTCATAAAACAATTCTTTGGAAGTTTGCAATTTAACATGGCTTCTTTATAAGGAATGATGCTTATAATGAAATAAGATATACAGTCCCTTGGAATTCGTTATAAACCAACTTTACTGTATATGCAATGTACAATGTTTGTAGATATTTTTGTATGCACAGTATGTGTTTAATGAGACAGATTTCTTGTTACAAGCAGTGAGGGGAAGAAAGATGTTCAAAAGTCTAAATCACAATGACTTCACTCCAACTAAATTTTTAGTGTAACAATTTATTTTAATGTTTTTACCTCAAGGTGGCTGAGTGCTCAACAGCAATGCGAGTTCAAATCCAGTAAGTGTCAAAGTTTCAAAACATTTACCATAGCTCGGGGTTATTTCAGATTTCCAACTTGTTGGAACTTTTGGATTTCCGTCCCAAAAACCTTGGGAGATTGTAATTTTTAGTTCACCCAACGAAGTTGAATGGCACTATTGCATACCCTCTTTGTCCTTATTTGTGTATAAAGTGTATATTGCTGCAATTATACAGCGCATTATCTTTGGAGTACTTGTAGTTAATGACGTGGATAAGTGTCATTTAACTTTTAGTTTAGGTGCATCTTAGGTTTATTAATAGCTTCTTAGAAACAATAATGGTGAATACCTAAGTAAAAAGATGCATGAATTACAAAAATAAAATTCCAGAGCAAAGATAGAAAAGGGAAAAACAACAACATGAGATATCCACAAAAATACCACAAATTTCAAAGCTAAAGGGCTTAATATATTGTGTCATATCTTTTAATTGTAAGGGCTGTTCCAGAAAAGTTGGCATGGGACCCTTTGAAGGCACCTTATATAAATTGCTGTGGGTGGTTGTGTTTACATCATCTTTTTGTATTGTACATATGAGGAAGAATTCTATGGGTGGTGGGGGTCAATAAAAAGTGCCTTCAAACCCCCCATGTCAATTTTTCTGGAACAGCCCTAATATTCAACCGCATGAACTACCTGTGAAATTTCTGACACCAATCTAAAGTTTTACAAGGGAAATATTTTATGGAAAATTTCTTATATCATTAAGTAACATCTGGGTTTGTTCCTTTATAATATATGGTGCATTTATTGATGATTTTGAAAAATATTTTATGGCAGAAGAATTAAGCTGTTACATGAACTATAAAAACCTTGAAATGAGGATCATCTGCCTTTGCATTCACATGCATCATTAATGGTGAGTCGGCATCAAAATCACATGTAATATTCAGCCGGACGGCAAAGTCTATAATGGCTGCATCTCTCATGACCCGAGTCACGTGACTTTCATTGAAAAATGCGTGTCAGTAGAATTTCTCAGACACGTGTTCAAAAATCCTGACACAACACAAATCTTCGATGTTTAGAATTAAAGTTGTATAACGCTTTCACTCCCACGTTATTACTGTTTCTGTTGATGTCACTAAAATGCCTTAAATAAATCTAGCTTCTTTGCTATTTAACAAAAAGTTCAGCGTGTTTTCATCTGATCTAGTTTGCCGACGAGAGAAAAAGGCTGATATCTTCAATGATACAATTAGAAACGAAAATCCCTTTAGTATAAGCTGTATTTCAATATTCTCCAGCTTTCGATTCATGAAAGAAAGATATATATCGTGGGTAACGAAATTGTGTCAGCTTTTTCGTACCGAACCGACGAATAAGGGGAATCCCCTCGTGATGTTTTAGCATTTTGTGATTATTTTTATCTCAACTGCACCAGGAAGTAATGTTGACTAAAGCTTAAATAATAATAAAACAGCGAAGAAAATGTTTGTTTCTCATTTAATAACAGTATTAAATGTCTTTTGAATTTCATGGAATAATATTGGATCTTTATTTCATATTATTAACGGCAATCTCAAAATCTCAGATCAGGACGAGTCATGACCTCAATTTGACCTGGTTTTCATAAGTGCGATTATTGGCTTTTAAATAATTAATTCGTGAAATATTTCAAAGTTAAAATATAATATCGTTTTTCCTGTCCCAGATAAACATTTTCCATAACCTGTATTAATGGTCACTCGATTGTACAAGCTGTTTGATGCACAAGTGGTGAAAAAGGGGGGATGCTCATAATTAAGTCGCCCAAACAAAGGCGAAGATGTTTTGAGGGTCAAATTTTCAAAATGGCGGCCGTTGCCATGGAAACAGGGAAAGGGCGGGAAAATTAAAAGTGCTCTGAATTGGGTGAAATTTTACAGAAAGATTGGGTAAAGGATGGAGAACATGTTTTGAGGATTAAAATCTTTAAAATGGCGGCCGTTGCCACGGAAACGGATAAAAGGCGGGAAATAAAAGTTCTCAAAGTTGCAGGAAACTAACGAAAGATGATGTCGAAATTTGCAGGACTTCTAATATGGGGGTGTTTGGGCGACTTCTGTGTTTGCATCCAAACACAATTATCACTTGTTATTGTTGCAATTTCTATTATTTAACAGGATACGATAAAGGTTAAATTATACAAAAGAAAATAAGATTTTAGACAATTGGTAACGTGTAAAATATTTACAAACATATCAAAAGAAGTGAATACTTATTATTGCATGCTAAATAGGTGATGAACGGCGACAAGACCACGCCTCAACACGTGGTTTTAAAAATCCCAAACCGAAAAAAAAATATATTTCATATTTTTAAGTTGATAAGGTCAACTTTTTAAGACTCTAGTTGCATCATGGAACCTTAAAAAATGTGTGTTTCATGTAAACTTTACGTACATTTGGATATAAGCATATTATAAATCTACGAAAGTGGGAGGAGAAAACTAATTATCAATGCATGTTTTAAAACAAAGAGAACTCCGTAACCAAAACAAGAAAGGGTCGGGACTTTTTTCCTATTAATAAAGCATATATCGAAGTTTGTTCATGCCCATTTTCAGGTATATTCATACGCCGTAACGCATTTGTGTCAGCTTTTCCGACAAAGAATTTTAACCCTCCGCGTCGCCAAAATTTGTTTACGTTTTGAGAGGTCAAGTTGGATGCGAAAGTTCATAGTAGTTTTATGATATTTGGGAATCATTTTTTGCCGAACACCTTCAGAAATATATTAAGTTTTGTGGAAAATTATCTTTACTTCTATATTTATTGAATTTGTAAATAAATAAGGGGTTTTCCAGAGACAGGTAAAATAAACAAATTGTTTGTCTGTAAGGCGCCACCTGGCGGTAATATTTTAATCAATTATCTCCACTTGTTTCTCTGGTCATGAGAAAGGCGGTTTTAATGGGAAAATCGATACTTTGCCGTCCGGCTGATATTCAGTTATACCATAAATATTTATGTTTTTTATTTATGCTTTTTTTTAAACAAAATTTTTACACCATTTTCTTTAATCTCTTTCAGCAATCCATAATGCTGAATTTGTATTGACTGGTGTGATGAGACAGATATTAGACTTTAAATCTTTTGTTATAGATGTTCATTAATACATGTTACCTGTATGAACTACAATACATTCTAGTCTTCCGAGTGTTTTTGTGTACAAGTGTTGTATAACATTATAATAAGGTTGTTTGTAACAGAAAAAGTATGTATACGAGGACACTGTCACACCCCTTTGTGGTAGTGAATTGTTGCAGGGTACTGCTACACACCCTAGTGGTAATGTATAAACATGACAATAATACAAGGCAGCTGAGATTTATAGTGTAATGTGTTAGTTTGTCCATAATACATTCGATGGCAAGATTATGTAATTCTTCCTGTGAGAAGTTTCTTTTATTTTGTTATCTTTCGCCGATTGTTTTATTAAATGTTTATTGGAAGAAACGCTTATAAAATAATTTGTCTTCGGTTATCTTTTCCTGGGGTAAAAAGGAATTACATACATAATACAATGTATTTGATTTAGAACCAAATGAGTATGATTAAGATGTCATTACAAATTAGGTTTGGTAACAACAGTTAATGCAAGTTTTTGTAGTTTAATTGATAAAATATTGTATGTGAATCAAAAACTAAAACAAATGAAAATGAAATTCTTTTGAAAATTTTACATTGATGAATCAAGAAATGTGTATTGGTATAAGATGTTCAAATGGTATGTAATATTTGAGGTTGAAAGATTTGTGAACATTTTGTGATATACTTATATAATAGTAACTGATGTATACGGCAATATCCTAATACATAGACTGCCCGAGAGCCATCGTATGGACCAGAGGAATGATATGGCCCAAGCTGAAGGCGCGGGCATATCATTTCTCTGGTCCATACCATGGTCTGGGGGGCAATCTATTTACGATATTGCTGTATAAATCAGTTACTATTGTGTTTATTGCATTGAATAAACCGAATAAATTACATTGTTTGTTATTCATTTTTTATTTTTCCGTTTGAGAGTGTTTAAAAGGGTAACCTTTTTTTTCTATTCTATTTATTTGAAAATGAAAAACTGCAATCAATGTAATTATTTTTCTCATAAATATATATTTACGTTAAAATATTCCACTTCTGTAATCATCAGTTAACTAGTATACCAGTGAACACTTTTAATGTTGTTAAACTAATTTCTTCTTAAATTGATGTCACAATTCAACCGATCGGTCAATATCTGGTGTTGACTGCAACTATCGGTCCATATCAGATTTTTTTTTGACCGATGGCATCAATACCGCAAGATAGAGAATGTCATGTGATTGGTTTAAGGCTAATAGAATTCCAGATTTTTATACGACCGCAAAAAAATTTTGAGGTCATATATTGGTATGATACTGGCGGCGTCGGCGGCGGTGTCGGCCTCTGTGGACACTTCATTTCCGTGCAATAACTTAAGTTCTAGTCGATCAATCTTTATGAAATTTTAACACAATGTTCCTTGGCACCAAATGAAGGTTGGGATTGGTTTTGGGTATTGTGGCCCCGCCGGTTTTTATACGACTGCAAAAAATTTGTGGTCGTATAATGGTATGACGCTGTCGTCGTCGTTGACATCTGTAGACACTTTTGTTTTTGGTCAATAACTTAAGTTTAAGTTGATCAATCCTTATGGAATTTTGACACAGTGTTCCTTGGCTCAAAAGGAAGGCTGGGTGTAGTTCTAATACCCCGCCGCACAAAGTGGCGTGGTATTATGTGATACCCTCAGTCGTGTGTCCGTCCGTCCGTCTGTCCGTCCCCCAAAGGTTTCCGACTGATAACTTGTGAACAAAATATCACAAGATCTTCAAACTTGGTATGCAAGTTGTTTACCACAAAACTCGGGTCAAGTTCGATTTTGGGTTCAGAGTTCCAAGGGGTTCTGGAGTTATACCCCTTGAAACTTTGAAATTTTGCAAATTTTAGGGTTTCCGACTGATAACTTGTGAACGAAATAACGCAAGGTCTTCAAATTTTGGTATGTAAGTTGTTTACCACAAAACTCAGGTCAAGCTCGATATTTGGTTCAGAAGTTCAAGGGGTTCTGGAGTTATGCCCTTGAAACTTTGAAATTTTGCGAATTTTAGGGTTTCCGACTGATAACTTGTGAACGAAATAAAGCAAGGTCTTCAAACTTGGTATGTAAGTCGTTTACCACAAGACTCAGGTCAAGTTTGACTTTTGGTTCAGAGGGCCAAGGGGTTCCGGAGTTATGCCCCTTGAAACTTTGAAATTTTGCAAATTTTAGGGTTTCGTACTTATAAATTGTAGCCCTTTATTTAGAAAAGGGCCAAATTAGGTGTTTTCATATATTGGGCTGTAGAAGATTTATTATTTATCAGATTTTGATGGGGTTTCTTTCAGTGTACTCCTGAGGAAATCTCCAATCAGTAGTATGGCAACAGATTTCTCGTCACATGTACTGTTTATGAGCTAAATGGGTCCCAAAAGGGGGAAATCTCAAAAATCTATTTTTTTTTTCCATTTTTTGTCCGATTTTGATGAAGTTTTTTTCATTAGATTCTTTATGAAAAATTAATAATAGCGCTCAACTATTTTATTTTTGGTAACTTGTTTCCTTTCCCAGCTATGAGGGTCCAAAAGGGGCTAAAATTGCAAATTTGCGGATTACCTTAAATTTTTATTTTTCATCAGATTTCGATGGGATTTTTAGTCCCCTACCGGCTTCGCCGAAGGGGACTATAGGTTTGCACTTCGTCAGTCTGTCAGTCCGTCAGTCCGTCACACTCAGTTTTCTGGACTTTTTTCCTATACTATAAAAGATATTTAATATTTGGTATGTAAGTCTACCACCATGAGTTACAGACCAAGTTCGAGTTTGGTTCAGGTTCATTGATTTTGGACGGAGTTATGGCCCTTTAACCTAGAAAATTTTTGTACCTAGAAAATTTTGGTAAAATAAAGGTTTTCCGGACTTTTTTCCTAAATCGTTCCAGATATTAAGCTAATATTTGTTATGTAAGTCAACCACTATGAGTTACAGATCAAGTTCAAGTTTGGTTCCGGTCCATTGATTTTGGACTAACTTATGGCCCTTTAACATAGAAAATTTTTGTAAAATCTAGGTTTTCCGGACTTTTTTCCTAAACCATTCCAGATATGAAGCTAATTTTTGTCTCGCCTGCGACGAAAGTCGCTGAAAGTGAGACATAGGTATAGCAATCCGGCGGCGGGGGCGTAAACTCTTTTCTAAAACCTTCATAACTTTTCAAGGGTAATACATACAAACATCATCTTTGGTCCACAGCACCACCAAGTGATGACCTTTCCAGCAGCATATATTTTGGATGACCTTGACCTTGTTTTCATGGTTCAATAAGCACATAAACATTGCGACATAGTTTCACATTCAAGTCCTTTTCTCAGGAACTATAATACCTAGACTTGTTGATATGTAAGTCTACCACTATGAGTTACAGATCAAGTTTGAGTTTGGTTCCGATTCATTGATTTTAAATGGAGTTATGCCCCTTTGACTTAGAAAATTTTAGTAAAATATAGGTTTTCTGGACTTTTTTTCTAAACCGTTCAAGAAATGAAGCTAATATTTGCTATGCGAGTCTACCACTATAAGTTACAGATCAAGTTTGAGTTTGGTTCCGGTCCATTGATTTTGGACGGAGTTATGGCCCTTTGACTTAAAAAATTTTGGTAAAATATAGTTTTTCCGGACTTTTTTCTAAACCGTTCCAGATATGAAGCTCATATTTGCTATGTGAGTCTACCACTTTGAGTTACAGATCAAGTTCGAGTTTGGTTCCGGTCCATTGATTTTGGACATAGTTATGGGCCTTGGGCTAATATTTGCTATGCGAGTCTACCACTATGAGTAACAGATCAAGTTCGAGTTTGGTTCCGGTCCATTGATTTTGGACGGAGTTTTGGCCCTTTGACTTAAAAAATTTTGGTAAAATATAGTTTTTCCGGACCTTTTTCTAAACCGTTCCAGATATGAAGCTCATATTTGCTATGTGAGTCTACCACTATGAGTTACAGATAAAGTTCGAGTTTGGTTCCGGTCCATTGATTTTGGACGGAGTTATGGGCCTTGGGCTCCAAAAACTTTTCTTCTTTTACTATTTTTGCTGGTATAACAAAGAATTATTCCACCGATAGGGGACTTCTGTATTGCCTTGCAATACGATCCACACTTGTTTTCTTTGAATTCCTCTTGATATAAGCTTTCAGTAGTATGTCAACGGATTTGGTGTAGCTCTTACCGTTTTAGAGTTACAAGGGGTCAAAGGGTCCAAAATTGCAAATTTTCTAAATATGTGAAATCTTTATTTTTCATCGGATTTCAATGGGATTTTTTCTTTGGGTTCCTCTTGATATAAGCTTTCAGCAGTATGTCAACGGATTTGGCAAAGCTCTTACTGTTTTTGAGCTACAAGGGGTAAAAGGGGCCAAAATTACAATTTTTTCGAAATTAGTGAAATCTTTATTATTCATCAGATTTCGATTGGATTTTTTTCTTTGGATTCCTCTCGATATAAGCTTTCATATGTATGCAACAGATTTCGCATAGCTTTTACCATTTCCAAGCTACAAGGAGTCAAAGGGGCCAAAATTTCACTTTTTCGAAATATGTGAAATCTTTATTTTTCATCAGATTGCGATGGGATTTTTTTCTTTGGATTCCTCTTGATATAAGCTTTGGTGATGTGTCAACAGATTTGGCGTAGCTCTTACCGTTTCTGAGCTATAAGGGGTCAGAGGGGCTAAAATTACAATTTTCAAAATATGTGAAATCTTATTTTTTTGTTGGATTTTAAAGGGTTAGTTTCTTTCCAATTTTATGTAGCTCTCACCATTTCCGATCTATATAAGGATTCATAATAAGTGCTAATTTTTATTTTCCTCAGTTTGTGTGCAGCTAATTACTGGGTCAAGCTCTTTATTGTGTCCATTTAATAACTGTATCAAGCTCTTTACTGTGTCCTCATTCATTTTGAATAACACTTGTTCAAATTTCAGTGTTCAACATGCTGCGGTCGTATCATGCTGCGCCCTTTAGTTACTGAAATGCAATAAATGTACTTAGTGCAATGTTTGAGAAACTAAAATATACCTCTCTGTAGTGTATCTTAAAAATAGTCAAATAATATATAAAAAATGAAAATCTACTAAAGTTTTATACAAATTTATCTTGTGTTGTAATGTATGACTTTAAACTGAATGCATAATTCTTTAAAGTAATAAAAATTTGCATAATAATGTAATAATGTCCCAAGATTTATATAGAATTTACACAGACTCTTGGCCATAAAGCAATGAAATTATTATTTGCCTGTCTCAAATAAGGTGTTCAAGGACTAAGTTTTAAAAGTCTTGGAAAAACTGTTTTGTCATTTTTTTTCCTAAATTTGAACTTATGCCAAATTTTATAGATTTTTATGTGACAACCATTTTCATCGATTGTTACGGTATATAAGGAGGAAATGTAAGAACAAATGATATTGTGTTAATTTTCTTTTAGTTACTTAGTATTTTTATTATATATATATATATATAAATAGTGCTGTTTTATTGTTTGTTCTATTTTATGTCTCTGTGAGAAATCTCTGCATGCTCATTTTGCTTTCATTTGAAGAATTTCATAGAAAAAAATAGTGATAGTATTATAAACCAAAAAGAAAAAATGTGTTATGTCATCAATCAAAACATAATATATAAAAATTTGAATCTGAAATTGACTTTGTTTTGTTCTTGCCATCAACCTTTTAGCTCACCTGACCCTAAGGGTCAGTGTTGGCTATAGCTATCACTTTGCATCTGTCTTCCATTTGTTATCCCCGCCGCAACTCAAGCGCTCTAGCAAGTTTATTTCTTATTGGATTTTGATCATATTTATACAGTAGCTTTAGCCCAAAGATGCCTCAAGCGAGTTCGGAGATGAGTCCTATTTCGAACATTTTTGTAGGAGTTATGCCCCTTTTTAACTTTGAAAATTGACAAAATATACTTGTAAGCACTCTACAAAATTTATTTCTAATTGGATTTGGAAAATATTCATACAGTAGCTTAAGTTTAAGGATGCCTCAAGCGAGTTCGAAGTTGAGTCCTATTCAAAGAATTTTTGTAAGAGTTATGCCCCTTTAGACTTTGAAAATGACAAAATATTCTTGTAAGTGCTATAGAAAATTTATTTCTTGGTTGATTTTGATAATATTTACACAGATTCTTGAGGTCTAGGATGCCTCAAGCCAGTTCGAACATGAGTCCTTATCAAATAATTTTGTAGGAGTTGTGCCCCTTTTTAACTTTGGAAATTGACAAAATATCCTTGGTAAGTGCTCTAGCAAATTTGCCCTGTATTTCTCATTGGATTTAGATAATAATTATACAGTGGCTTAAGTTCAATATTGCCTCATGGAAGTATGATGAAGACTCCTGGTAGAGTATTTTTGTAGGAGTTCTGCCCCTTTTTAACTTTGAAAATTACCACAAACATGTGGGGTTTCAAATTGCTGGAGGGCGGGTATATATGGCTATGCATAGCCCTTGTTTGTATGTCTATTGTCCTTTAATTTTTTACATTTTTAGTTCACCTGGCCTAAAAGTTCATGTGAGCTATTGCCATCATTTGTCGTCCCTTGGTGTCTGTCGTCCTTCCATTTTAAACTTTTTTTTTTTTTAAAATGACCAGCCCTGCAATATTGAAGAAAATAAAAAAACCTGTCTTATGATTATGCTATTATTATCCTTTTTTGGAACGATTGGGACAATCGTTTCCATGTCATTACCTACCAAACCCGGATGACCGGAAGTTTCTTGCCTACTCGCTACCTTTTATAATACATTCGCTGAAATAAAGTTCACAATTCACTTCCGGTTTTTCGGGGAGTAATTTATTTGTTGACATATCAACAGGTGGATATCTATCGCATACCACTGGACAGGAATATTGTTATAACTTAATTACCGTAATTAATTTGAAAGTGATAGCTATCTCAGTGATAAAGATTGTTAAAACTGAATATGTGTGACAGTCTGTTATTGATTTTATAAGCAAGTGGTCAATTATCGGTCATTTAGTTTACATGGTTGATTGCTACCTTTAAGTAAGTAAGTAAGTAAAATTTATTTAAAGTCTGTGCATATATACAGTTAACACGTGTTGGAAGATAAGCTGAATAAATTACCTCTTAATTTATATACACCTTAATTACTTAAACATCACAAATGCAGTGATTAAATCTGGCAGAATAATTTTGACTAAATCTACTTAAATTAAACAAAGCAATGTGTATTTTCTACACAGCAATTGTGTATTTTCAATCAGCTGTTTACTTCCGTTTGCTTAGTCTATAAATAGATTGTGAATTGGGGTATCAATAAGGGTCATATATGTGTCAAAAATCACATTTTCAGATTGTAATAAAGATTGAAAAATAAAAACAGTTTCATTATCAAAAAGCAATTACCCACTGACTTAAACTTCTGCCTAACTGATTATAATATAACACAAGTATTAATATTTGTTTCTATTTTTTCCTTTTTGGATTTTTTGTTTGTTCAAGGACGTATAATGAGAAGGATATGCAACTCGTACACAATCCATTTGACATTTTAAAATCTCTGGTGGGACGTTTGATAGGATTTCACTTTGCAGCTAACTACTGAAAAAGTTGTGAATGGATTTTAATAAAATGATGTTTTTCTTAAAGCTGAGAAATTTTTACGTTGTTAGAGTAAATGTCGTTTCATTATAGCAAGCACTTTCTTCAGTATACATGATTGAAATTTGTAATCAAGACATTTTTCATTGATTTTTTTGTCACTTCCGGTTTACATCGGTAAAAAGTGCACCACAATTTGCACCTAAAGGCTTTAAAAGTAGTCAACAGAATTTCACAAAATTGGTATTTTCGTAAAGAGTGCCATCTACTGCACTGCCAGAACAATTTTTGTGACCATCATTATTATATTTATGTTGTTTTGATGCTTTAAAGATAAGGTCCCAAAATTGACAAAATCTCATATCCCGCGATATTTTTCCAATTTACCATGAGATGCTTATCCTTCTCATTATAAGTCCTTGGTTTGTTTTATTAATTTGACTGATTTTTAAAACAGAAATTGTAAGACAATTTTCTTAACACAAGCACTACTTGTTGATTTAAACTTTGCTCTTCTAATAAAAGACAAACTGTTTTTACTTATTTATTTTTTTTTTAGTTTGTTTGTTTGTTTTTTGTGTTTTTTTGTGTTTTTTTTAGTTTTGTTTAGTTTTTTAATATACTTGCTGAAAGATAGGTCATTGCTTTATTGTAAAATTTCAAGACAGTGGAACCTGTCCAACCTTTGCAGATGACGACATGTATTTTGAATGCCTTGCAAATCCAAATTATTGGTTCACTCTGGTAGACAGCTTTCTTTGTCTATGTATTCAGACATCCCTTAAAGTGCAACATATTCTGCGGTTCTATAGTAGATGGGATTAATGTTGGATCTTGGTAGAGAAAGACTTGTCATGCAGTTTTTATGGATGAAAGTTCTATATTATACAGTTATATAATAACTCTATTTATCATATACTTATATCAACTGCTTCCGGTATTTATTGCATGCCTTTCCGTTACTACTCGGAAGCTTTATCACATGTAAGTTCGTGTATTTCCGTAAAAATGATAAAGACTGCACACGATATAGTCATATCAAATAAAGTACAATAACAAAATACTAATGCTGCGTTTTTTAAGCATGAACATATATTTCAACTGAAAATTTCTTTTACAGTTGAAGTATATGATAAAAATATTATTACATGTCATTTTTCATCAGCCCTTGGTCCTAAAATCATCCCTTGAGCCTGGCGGCTCTCTGGCTGATATTACGTCCTAGGGCTGATACATACCTGTTAACCCTCCCACATTGCGAGGGAGACTCCCACTAACTCATCCATTCTCCCTCTTGAGAAGATTCTCCCTCGTGGGAGACCAAAATCTCCCACAAAAAGAAAAAAGTCTCCCACAATCTCCCACATTTGCAAAATAATACAATATTTTAAGAAAAAATTGTTATTTTAACACAAAAATGTTTATTTTACTGCTTTATATATACTGAAAACAATCATTAATTACACAATATGACAATAGAAGCCAACCAAAGTTCTTAATTATGTTGTTTTAGTTAATTAATCTTATAATTTTATTTTCTAAAAACTCAAATTTCTTTTAGAAATTATCTTTTATTCACAATGAAAATTACAAAAGATGCCTGTTTAAGCTCGTCATGCAAAATCTCCCACAAACAAAACCTGCTATGTGAGAGATCTCCCACATAGTCCTTCATATAGGTTAACACCTATGGCTGATAAAGGGTGTGATATGAAAAATGCCATGTAATAATCTATAAATATCTATTCTATGGTCTAACACTATACATAGCCAGTTGCGATATTGGTGGTATTTTATATTGTTTGATAAAACAACTGCAGTAGAATACCGAAGGAACAAAGGAAAGGTATTTACAAAAATCGAAGTCAAAGGGCATGGCAAAAACGAGAACACAGAAAACAATGACGTTAGACAGCTACAAAGCACAGAAAAAAAAACCACAACATTCACCACCAGGGCACTCACAGTGTGAACTCCGATGAAACTGATAGTCACATTAGGTGCTCCGGAAGGGTAATCATATTTACCATCTAACAACGAAAGTAATGAAAAGACTTTAATTAAAATTAACAGTACAACCATATTTCAATATTTTGTTGAATTCGCAGAATATGGAATACCCTATTTCTTTTGTCTTTTATTGAGCTATTGTTGTCTTGATTTTTATTAATTTTATTTATAAATCATTGCAACCTAGGAGCTGTGGGCACACTAGTCCCGAATTGGTACTCATTTATGTATCTTTTAAATTATGACTGTCCTAGTCTGACACAAGATGGCAAATAGCTTATTAACATTGGCTGTATATTAAAACACATTAAATAACCTTCTATATCTGAATTATTTAACACATAATATATTTCATAAATTGTTTCCTGCAGTGGAGATAAGTTCTAGGTAAATC
This sequence comes from Modiolus philippinarum, assembly GCA_002080025.1. Taxonomy (NCBI): domain Eukaryota; kingdom Metazoa; phylum Mollusca; class Bivalvia; order Mytilida; family Modiolidae; genus Modiolus; species Modiolus philippinarum. The sequence goes on from MJUU01008124.1 coordinate 176,722, forward strand.
AAACATTGGTTAGGAGAGTAAAACAAACTTTGACCGGATTCTGTTTGACACGCATAATTTGAAAATATTGTTTTAAAGAAACATAGAGGCCAATCGTTCCATTAGTGCTATCAGCACTTTGATTCTGTAAAATTTTCAAAACTGTAATATTTTCTCTTTAAAAAAATATAACAGATAGAGGTCAACTTTAAGCAAAAATGTTCATCGTATCAAGATCTACCTACCTAGAAATTTAGAAGAGATCTGAATACCTATATAGGAATAATTGCCTTTTATTGGTCAAATTTTTTGTGAGTTTATACATTTTACCTTATATTTCGAATAGGATTTGAGATGTAGGTTAAGATTTAATGCAAAAAAGAATGTCAAGGACTGCATTTTATCTTCATGATGATTGCTGCTGACATTATCCAAGATGGTCTCCAGTGGGGATCTTAGCTTAACATAAGACCCAATGGGAAAGCACATTCAAAGATGTTCTCCTTTGAGACTACTAGGTCATATGGAACCATAATTGGTCACCTTAGTTGGTCCCCTTTGAAAAATGTGTCTGGCAAGTCCCCATCAGGTCCAAGATGGCCGCCAGCTGGGAACATAGTTTAACATTAGCCCATATGATAAAAGATATTCAAAGATCTCCTGACTACTTGGCCGATTGGAACAATACTTGGTCACAACTGTCCTTAGTCCATCCCTTTTGAAAAATGTGTCCAGCGAAGTCCCCATTAGATCCGAGATGGCTGCGAACTTTTAACATAGTTTAATATTGTCCCTTATGGAAAAACACATTCAAAGATAGTCTCCTCTAAAACTACTTGGCTAATTGGAACCTAACCTGGTCAAAACTCTCCTTCATTGGCTGTCTAGATAAAATTTGTCTGCCAAGTCTGTATCATATCCAAGATGACCGCCAGTAGGACCTTAGTTTAACACTGGACTTATGGGAAAACACATTCAAAGATCTTCTCTGAAAATACTTTTCCTATTGGAACAAAAACTTGGTCATAATGGTCGTTCGATTGCCCACTTTGGAAAATATGACCAGTAAGTCCACATTAGATCCAAGATGGCTGCAATGGGAAGCAAAGTTTTACATAGAACCCTATAGGAAATGCATACAAAGATCATATTCCGTGACACATTGGGCCATATTACATAGGGGACTATAATCATACTAGAAATTGAAACACTTTACCATTTGTTATTTGTACTGTCTATGCCAGCTTTGGACCAAGTGAGCTACAGGCTCTTGAGAGCCTCTAGTTAATTAGTTGTAGGTAAAAAAATATGTGGTATGTACCTATTATTTGGATAGTACATGTCAGCCTGGCATATGACTTGTCCTCGACCTGAATTTTATGGTCTAGTGGCCAAGTTTAGTTTCTTTATTTAGATTCTGAATAACTATCAGGACTAGCGATAATGTATGATATGGACATCAGTCTTGGATAGTTCATGTCAGTTTGGCATACAACGTTTAGTCTGTGATCTCAATTTAATTTAATTCAATGTAGGTTGGGCTTGGGTATAACCAGTCTGGCATATGACTTTTTTCCTTGTCCTTAACCTCACGTCAGTTCAGTTACTCTGATTAGATCTGTTTCTCATTTTCCTTGTCCTTAACCTCACGTCAGTTCAGTTACTCTGATTAGGTCTGTTTCTCATTTTCCTTGTCCTTAACCTCACGTCAGTTCAGTTACTCTGATTAGATCTGTTTCTCATTTTCCTTGTCCTTAACCTCACGTCAGTTCAGTTACTTTGATTAGGTCTGTTTCTCATTTTCCTTGTCCTTAACCTCACGTCAGTTCAGTTACTCTGATTAGGTCTGTTTCTCCGAACATTACAATCACATGCCACGATCCACCAGGGAACTACACACAAAAAAGAACAATAAAATGACAAAAGTGATAGGAACTCGGGATAACCGGACTTGGAATTCACCAGCTCAATAGTCAAGACTTGTCTGACATGAAAATTTTACCTCGCGTGTTATAGAAATTTACTGTTTTTATCAAAATTCTAACCACTTAAAAAACTGAGGCTTCATTTCGTATATGGCACTCGGTCGATGTCCTAGGTACTGGATTTGGCTTCCTATTTCGATATATTTGGAAATGAGTACTTCTTTTGGGGTACTTTTGGATTATGGCTTCCAATATTATTTGATTTGAATGCTGCTGATGAGAGGTTATTCCTTGAAACACGTGTACAGCATAACTAAATTTACTGTTTTTATGCAACTTCGGTATTTTTTGTATTTGGTACCGGCACTAGCAACAGCTAGCTGTACCCTTTCTCTATCCCGTTTGCCTATAATATAAAATTCCAAGACCACACGAAATTTGTAATGACAACCTGAGACCCGAGAACGTTGATATGTTGCAGAGCCCTAAAATGAACAGGGAAATCTGGACTAAAATGTATAGTAACTAGAAAAGTAGAGACATTAAACTTCAAAAGGTGCAAGCAATGATCATCATGGTAAAATTGTTGCAGGATATTAATACTGCAAAAACCAATGGCACGTCAGGTGGAAATGACGCAGTTTTGAAATCTATTTTTCATGCTGTTGTTTATCAGCCAGTAATCATGAACTGAACCAAAATAAACGTGACCTCTTTCAGTCTGCACTTGAAAATGATTATGCTCAACTTTGCTCCTCATCTAATCCAGTGACATCTTTCTTATTTGGGGACGATTTGTCCAAGGCTATGAAAGACATTTCTGAAGCTAATAAGATGGGCTCGAGTGGAGTGACTCTAGACATGACTATGGTAAATACACACATAAAGGCAATTCAAAATTTGGAAACAAAGGAAAGACTCCAACAAACTTCAAAAGAAGGCTAGTAGACCTGGACGAGGACGAACGTCCGAGAGGGAAAAAGAAGCCCAGGAAGTACGTACTCCCAACGAAGACTTTTGTAAGCAAATTTGATAATTTATCAATTTTCATTGCACAAATACATAATGATGAAATGGTGCATGAAGACGCACGTTAAGTGTTGTATTTAAATTACAATCCATACTTTTAAACTGCTAAGTTTCAAATAGATTCATGAATGCACGTAGGTGCACGGTAATTCTTTTATTTGGTCTTGTAGTTTTCTTGAATTTTCAGCGTAGTTTATCTTAATTAGTGGCCAAAGCGCCGCAACTCCAAATAATTTGGAACCAGTTTTTCCTTATCTATTAATAGAACTGGCAAATGAGAAGAAAACCAATACCGGAAGTGGACAAATTGCAATTTTTTAATTATGTTTATTAATCCCTTATCTAAATTTTTTGGAGATTAAAGGTTTAATTTCTTATTATGGAAGCAGATAACTATCTTTTTGCACCGTTATATTCAATGAAAGCGAACATTCAATTTTTCCGTTGGAGTGCGTAAAGTTGTAAGTATGGATCTTCAAAATATAGCAAATTATTTTGATGTAAAAAAAAAAAAAATCACTAATGGGATAAAGTTATAGATTTGACAAAATCGAAACTAATAATATTTAATTTTGGACACTAATAATATTTAATTTTGGACGGAGTTAACTTCAGATTTTGTGATTTGAAATCATATAAAGAGTTATAAAATTGAATTTTTACAAAAAGCATTTCAAAATTATGTACCATTTCAGTATCGTTTTTCAGAAGAATAGAATACTTTTATTGATTGAATATTATACTTTTAGCTATGTTGTCAAAAGAAATCATTACAAAAGTTAAACATGAGGAAGGTGAATTTATTTCAAACATTTTTCTGCGTCCAAAGAAAGATGGTTCTTTCAGACTTATATTAAATCTTGAAAATTAAATGAAAATGTTGTTTATAGGCATTTTAAAATGGAAACTTTCTCTCATGCTTTAAGCTTAACAACCGACATAGCTGTTGGCAAGCTAGTAATAATTGGAAAGAAACATACTTTACATTGAAAATTCATCCGTCAAGCAAAACAATTTTGAGATTTTCTTACAATAATGAACTTTATGAGTTTACTTGTTTACCTATGGGTTTACTATCAGCGCCGAGAATATTTTCCAAAGTGGTCAAACCATAATTTACTGATTCAAGGGAAAAAAGGGTTTTTGAATTCATCATACATTTCATCATACATTGATGATTTTTACTCGTAGGTGAGACATATCAAGAGTGTCAGAATAAAGTTATTCAGACAACTTTTCATTCAATAAAAGCAGGGTTTACTGTCCTGAGAAGTCTGTTTTTGTACCTTGTCAGGTGATAAAGTTTTTTCAATTCAGTATAGACACTCGGAAAATGAAAATTACACTACTACACACCCAGAAAGGGAAAAAAATAAAATTATTGAATGCATGTGATATCATTTTGAAAAAGAAAAAAAAAGATTTAATTAGGGAGTTATCTCAATTACTTGGAAAATATAACAAAATACCGAGCTTACTATAAATAATCTACTATGCATATGGGTTCTGCATATGCACATTTCGGCAATTATGTCTTGTCAGTGCAGATCAAATCAAAACATTTGGAAATCCATGAACCGAAATATGTGTAAAAGCTGATGGGGAACAAATTACCAATAGGATCTAAACAGGAAAGCCAAAATCAACTAAGGACAGAGCTATCTAGAGTACAACCAGATAAATCACTATGATAGACATATAACTCTGCTAAGTGAAATGGGTATGTTTGGTCTATCAACATGCTTTCCTTTGCATACTTGACACGCAAAAGAAATTATATGAATACATCAATCAGGAAAAAAAGATATATTCACTGCTTCGGTATTCGTTTGCCGATGTATTCCAAATTTAGAATGATATGTCTATCAAGGTGACTTATCATGGTAGGAGATATTCCTTAGGTTTAACAAAATTGTCTTCAATTTAGGTATTGCAAATTTTCAAATAAAATCGGTTTTTGGGCCAGCACTCAAGCACTGGCTACTGGGTTGATGAATACCCTTGGGGACTTACGGCATTGGTCCAGTGGTAAAAAAATAACAAAATACCGAGCTTACTATGCAATTAGGTTCTGCATATGCGCATTTCGACAAATTATGACTCATCAGTGAAGATCAAATCAAAACATTTAGAAATCCATGAACCAAAATATGTGTAAAAGTTGATAGAGAACAAATTACCAATAGGATCTAAACAGGAAAGCCAAAATCAACTAAAGACAGAGCTATGCAAGGAGATACTCCTTAGGTTTAACAAAATTTTCTTCAATTTAGATATATTGCAAATTTTCAATTAAAATCGTTACTTTTTTTTGGCCTGCACCAAAGCACTGGCTAATGGGTTGATAAATACCATCGGGAACTTACAGTCTACCAGCCGTGGCATCGGCCCAGTGGTAAAAAATAACAAAAATACCGAGCTTACTATGCAATTAGGTTCTGCATATGCGCATTTCGACAAATTATGTCTCATCAGTGCAGATCAAATCAAAACATTTGGAAATCCATAACAGAAATATGTGAAACAGCTGATAGAAAACAAATTTCCAATAGGATCTAAAAAGGAAAGCCAAAATCAGCTAAGGACAGAGCTATGCATGGAGATACTCCTTAGGTTTAACAAAATTTTCTTCAATTTAAATATTGCAAATTTTCAATTTAAATCGGTTTTAGGGCCAGCACCGAAGCACTGGCTACTGGGTTGATGAATAAGCTCTGGGGACTTACAGTCCACCAGCAGTGGCATCAGCCCTGTGGTAAAAAAATGACAAAATATCGAGCTTACTATGCATTTAGGTTCTACATATGCGCATTTCGACAAATTATGTCTCATCAGTGCAGATCAAATCGAAACATTTGGAAATCCATTAACCGATATATGTGTAAAAGCTGATATTTGAGAACAAATTAACTAAAATCAACTAAGGACAGAGCTATGCAAGAGGGAGAAATATTGTTGTTTTTTTTCCAGCGGCTCAGTTTGGACCTTTACATTATAGAACTATAGAAAGAGAAAAAGTAGTAGCGTTAAAACAGAATAATGACAACTATGATTCTGTAATGTCTGTCACTGAGGAATGTAAAACAGAAATTTTATGGTGGAAACAAAACATAAATAACTTATTTTCTGCTATTTCTCATGGTATTCCCCCAATTTTTTTGGACTTCAAATGGAAGTAAAACAGGATGTGGAGGTGTAAACAATACTACAGATGAAACTGTTAGTGGGTTTTGGAAAAAAAGAGCCTAAATTACACATTAATTTTCTGAAGCTTTTAGCTGCATGGTTTACGGTTAAAAGTCTTTGCAAGAATGTCTCCAGTGTAAATATTCTGTTCAGGCTTGATAACAGCAGTTTCATACTTATAAAAAATGGGAGGAGGAAATCATTGAACAAATTATCAAGAGTAATATGGCAATGGGCTATAAGTCACGAGGTTTGGTTTTCAGCTACTTATTTACCTGGGAAAAACAATGTACAGGCTGATAAACTGAGAAGATTGAAATTCTCAAATAATAATTACAGAGTATTAACTAAATAGTAAAATATTTAAGAAATTAGTTTAAATCTGGGGTAAAAAAGATAGTGACGTTATTGCATTTAGGTGTAATGCTCAAGTTAAAACATTTGCTGCGTGGAAGCCAGACCCAGTGGCTTTGGCTATAAATGCATTTGATCTTAGTTTGTGTGATAGTTTTAACTATATTTTTCCACCATTCTCGCAGATACATAAAGTTTTACAAAAAATTGATGACGACAAAGCAGAATGTAAAATTGTAGTTCCAGTTTGGTCTACACAGGCTTGGTTTTCAAAATTACTGCATATGCTCATTGATTGTCCTATTTTTCTCCCCAGGCAGAAGAACACACTAACGCACCCCATCAGGAGAGAAACAGAGTTGCCAAAAACAAAGTTGATTGGTTGTCGGCTTTCCAGAAAAAAAGATAAAAACAGTAAAAAAAATCATTTTGTCATCCTGGAAACCATCCTCTATTAGCTAGTATAACACGTACACAAGAACATTTTTCGATTTGCACATCAGAAACATTTTGATCCCTATTCTCCGTCTCTGGGAGATCTGATTGGATTTTTATATTTTCTGTTTGAAAATGGACTTGGATATAGTTAGCATCCACTTGTGATTAGATTTATTAGATTTTTAAATGGAGTTTATAACCTGAAGCCAGTTTTTCATAAAAACACTGTTACTTGGGATTCAGAAAAGTTACTGTGTTTTTGCGGAAGTTGTCTCCTGTACATATGTTATCGTTAAAGTTATTAACTTAAAAAAAAAAACAAAAAACTTTGGTAACTTTTCTAACAGCTCACAGATTACAATCAGTGCTTCTTATTCAAATTGATAATGTAAGAAGTTAAAATTACATTTGGAGATAAACTTAAGACTAGTCGTCCAGGATTTCATCAAAAAGAAATAGTGATCCCTGGATATGCATCAGATTGTCGACTTTGTTTAGTATCGGTTTTGCAAGAACAAAGGAACTACGTAATGGACAAAAATTGCTTTTTAAACCGTTTGAAGCAGTTTCCAAAAGTTTTATTGCTCGCTGGATTAGGACAGTAATTTTGTGACTCTCTACGTACAGTCAATGTAAACTTGGTAAGTCTCATTAAATTTGCTAATTTCAGTTTTGATTTTTCCAGAATCAACGATGATAGTAAGATCGAGAAATGGGTAGTATTTAGAATCATTGTTTGCTCTATTATTGTTTCAGTTCTTGTGGGTAAATGAGGTCGACATAGTCTAAAACTTGGGATTATCAATAGTAAAGTTATCGTCGATGTACCTGCTGTTATCGTTGAAAATTGAAAAAAAGTTGATCACTGTTTTGTATGGTTCAATCCTGTAGTTTTTTGCATAACGTCTCGTTCGTAACAGAACAGGAAAAAAAATCTGCAATGAGAGGTGCACAGTTTGTACCCATGGCAATTCCAATGACCTGTTGATAGACGATGTTGCCAAAACGAACAAAAATGTTGTCTCGCAAAAGATTCTGTGCCTTAATTCATGTCATTGCAAGTTCAGGAACAATGATTTTTGTAAGTGATGTTAGAGAAGAATCCTTGCTTTTTATAACAACAAATGAACTGTGTAAAGCAGAAAGGCCATTTAATAAGTTGTCCCAATTTATATTTAGTCAATTTATGAAGAAGGATTGTATACGGTGTATAGAAAAATCCTAACTGTCAATAGACGGAACTGCTCTTTTTATGGTTTTTAGTTTATCTAAAACTTCAATGGAATTTTTTACACTACAAAAGTTTACACCAGTTTTCACAGTATTTGATAACTAACTCTTTACTACAGGTGAATGCGCTGGTTAAATGGAAGGATAAATTAGTGGTGGTAGAACAATTAATCGATGCCGAAATAAATCGATGTTTGTAGGGATTTTTGTTAAGCTTACGAATAACAAAATACCCAAGTTACTGTTAATTTACTTTCTGTATATGCGCATTTCGACAACTTATGTCTCATCAGTGTAGATCAAACCAAAACATAACCGAAAAACATAATAAAGCTGATAGAGAACAAATAACCAAAAAGGATCTAAATAGAAAAGCCAAAATTCAGCTAAGGATAGACCTATGCAGGGGGGGATACCCCTTAGTTTTAAAGAAAATTTAGCAAAATTTAGATATTTGGGTTATTGGATGTGGTTTGTTTCCATTGATTTATTCACTTTTTTACCTTTTCGGGGCCATTTAGGGCTTACTATATGGTGTGAGGTTCCTCACTGTGTTAAAGACCATATGGTGACCCCTAGATGTTTTGTTTTTTTGTCGTTTTAACCTGGATATGGGATGTTGTCTCCTTGACATTTACCCCATTTCCTTTCTTTTTCATATTGTAAGTTTCAATACAATCGGTCAGCACCGAAGTACTGACTACTGGGTTGGTGAATACCCTCGGGGACTAACAGTCCACCAGCAGAGGCATCCGCCCAGAGGTAATAAATAACATAATACCGAAGTTACTGTAAATTTACTTTCTGCATATGCGCATTTCGACAAATTATGTCTCATCAGTGCAGATAAAACCAAAACATTTGGAAGTCCATTAACCGAAAAAAGTGTAAAAGAAATGTAAAGCTTATCAAAACAACTTGTGACTGCTAAACCCCTATAATTGTTAGTTTCTTGTGGGTCACCATTTTTGTGTACAGGAATTATTAAAGAATGTGACCAACTCTCAGGAAATGTACCATTTTCTACCATTTTCTAATAACAAATGAACAGTTTTATATATTCATTGCTTGTTGCAGTATACGACAAGCAGAACATTAGAATGCCAAATACGTTCGAATGATCAATCGGTCTTTAACGTGGATCAGACAGTGGTAATCATGCTCATTTAACCTGAGGAAATATATATATTTTTCGATTTATGACAAGGACAATGCATAATTTCAAACTGTGGCTGTCATACTGCCATCTCCCAATGAACGATTTTTTTATCATGACAATGTGTGAAATTTAAGGTAGAGTAACATGATGTACTGATTACAAAAACTCAATAAACAAGATCAGTATCAGAAAAGTAGTTTTTTTAGAAAAAAAATTATATTCCAATATTTTTTTGTAAAATACCTCCATATTTTCTTTCATATTTAAAGTTAACTTATGAAAACTAGTGATCAAAAGTTTAAACTGTGCTCAAAGGTTTAAGAGTTTGAAGCAAAACATCTACATCTTTTGTATAATTAGACAATTGATCTGAGTATTTTTTCGAAATTAAAATTCAAAATGAATTGATCACCAAAACAATGGAAGGGACATATTACTAATAATGTTTTACTTCTCTACCACCGTTTCTATTGATTTGAGTTAGTAGGATCCGGAATCCTACTAGTATAAATTAGCATATCTCAATTTCTCCTAGGAGAAACTGGAATTCCAATTTATACTGATTTAAATCCAGTACAAATCAGAATTCTAATTTGTCCCAGTAGAAATTGGAATTCCAATTTGTACTGGTAAAAATCCAGTACAAATCAAAATTATAATTTGTCCCAGTAGAAATTAGAATTCCAATTTGTACTAGGAGGAATCTGGATCCTATGTTGGATTCCAATTTGTACTATAACACATATATATTAGTTCTAGAACGGATTACAAAAATAAACGTTCGGTGTATAATTTGAACAAAAATGCCGATTCTTCCTATTTTTTCACATATTGACTTTTCTTCTTTTATGAATTTTCAAAGAGAGAAATATCAGATAGTTTTTTTTTTCAATGCGATTTAAATTTCAGAAAGATAATATATGAAAATTTGCTTGTCAAAAAATAAACAGATCTCATTATGGGGCCAAAAGTAATCATAAGGGCTTGACTTTAACTTTACACCACGGGTAAAGCGACAACTAATAATCGTCGAATAGGTTTGCCTTTAATCGAAGAAAAGCTGACAGATGAGAACATACATTTTTCGTTTGTAATTACCCCCTTTGTTAATATTTCTGTCATTCAAAAATCAGCTGTAATGTTCACTTGAATAATTTCAATGTGCATAATAAACTTTTTAATTAAAAGAATCTCTTAAATAGCCGCATCAAGTAATGACAATAATAGAAATTTATTATTGACTTGAAGACAGTATTAGACAAAAAATGTAAACACTACACCACTCTATGACATCCCATTGTCAAGTTTTACTGATGTGGCTGTTCATAAACTTAATATTATTTTATTGTCTGATCATGAGATTCCTACATTTGGACTCTTGGTAAAATGCGAATAGATTTTAGTCCGTAAAGAAAAGATAAAAGATAAGATCTGAACTCCTTAAACATAATGGACTCCGCAGGACTTTCGAGATACATATATTTGTTTGTCACTGAGAAGTTATGTTCACACACAAAAAAATCAATGCATTCAATCGACAGGTATTTCAACAGTTATTCGTTCATTAGTTCAGGAATCTGTTCTCATTCTCGCTTTCTGGTACCGAAGCACTCAAATTTCTGCCTTCAATTACATAAGAGTTCTTAATGGAAAGTCCCTTTATTGGATTTTGAAACTGACAATACAATCAATGAAAACCACAAGTTTGAAAAACTAAAATATAGCAGGAAAAAAATAGGAAAACAATTATTAAACATTTGTTCTTGGCGTTCATTAAAATGACGCGTTTTCGGTAATTTGTGGTAATTCAGTATCTGTGGGCCTCCAGTTTGTTATATAGCTTGTTTCATCACTTATAGCATCAACAGGATTCACATAAACTTTTAAACATTTTCATGTAATCTTAATTTGCTCCTCAGTAAAAATCTGCACTATGTTTCCAGCAAATAGTAATTATTTTTTCCAGCTGAAAATATGATATCTGTCACTACGGAACGCACAATCCTAATGTACAAATAATTATATGGAGAAGATAACAGGAAACATTTTTAATGACCGAAAATAACATTAGACTCTATGGGAAAATCAACATTTTCATTTGCTTTTAAGCAATATGTCCGGTCATCTACACTGGCTTAGTTTAAGAAGCTCAAGTTACATATTGCACCAATTTTTAGTTCTAATTGCAGTATACTGGAACGAACTTGGCAAAATCTTCAGCAGTCTCCATGAATGTGAGTTTTCATTCAAAGTTGTTAAATTCATTGGTAGATTTTGATTAGTGGGAATATGTCTATTTCAAATTCTTCTAAGAGTTCCTTGATAAACCGTCCGCTTTAGTGGGTGGTATTTAGTGATCATATTGTCTGTCCGTCTGTCCGTTCGCCATAGAGTACTTACTTTGTGGCGACAACTCCTAGACGACTTCAACTTTCACAGAATGTTCAGTACATATTGCCATTGTGCACCAGCTATTTGAAAATTTGATTTTCTATGATTTTCTTTTTTTCGGGAATCAAATGACTTTAATAGCACTGATCATCTGTTTTATCAGTAACTTCTACATATAAATAACAAAATACCGAAGTTACTGATAATTTATTTTCTGCATTTGCGCATTTCGACAACTTATGTCTCATCAGTGCAGATCAAACCAAAATATTTGGAAGTCCAATAACAGAAAAACGTGTAAAAGCTGATAGAGAACGAATTAACCATATATCGACTCTCTAACTTCCTTGACATATATAACAGAATATTTCACTTCAAACTGCTCATTAAAGTTAAAATACTCAACTTATACACACGCAATATAATTCACATTTAGAAGGATATGTACAATGGCGTTTGCTCAGTCGTTACAAAAGGGACAAATTCCTGTTTGTTGTAAATTATGTATGAATGAAACCAAGATTTCATGGAAATGTCAAGAATGTGACGTGTTAATGTGTAACAGATGTAAGGAAACAATACATCCGAATATCAAAAACGCCAAAAACCACAAAGTAATGGATATTAAGGATATAGGCCCAGTACAGAGTAAATACGCCGTGTCATGTAAACATAAAGGTCGGGATTGTGTTATGTACTGTAGGTCATGTGACACGTTAGTGTGCCTGCTCTGTATTGCAAAGATTCGCAATGGACACGACTTAGTGGAATTAAGTGAAGGTACGCACATAGTAAGACTTGAGGAAGGACAAAATAGACTGAAAAATCATTTAGATGAATTAACAAAACATGGAAACAAAATTGAAGAAATCAAGAAAGCTGCAAAATCCAAATATGCAGAATCCAAGAAAAAAATTCAGGCTCAGAACAAAGCACTGAAGAAAGCTGTGGATCAATATACAGATGAACTGTTAAAAGAACTTGATGACAAATGGAAAACTTTTACTGATTACATTGAAAAGGAAGAAAAAATAGTGGCCATATTAAAGCAAAACAAGAAAGACAAAAATCAACAAGTTGGTAAAATTCTAAATTCCAATGATCAGGAAAAAATATTTGAAGGGAGCAAAATGTTGCAAAAATCTTTAATGGATGAATTAGACCTTCCTGATGTTGAATGTAACCCCCCCATTCCAGATTTTGCACCTGTTGAATTTAGTAAGGACAATGTAGGATTATTAAAGAATATTTCTATCTAAGTCATCCAAGAATACACTACTGATATTTCCAATGTATACGACATGTCCCCCTCCCTGGATTCTCTATGGATTAGTAATGGTGAAATAGTACAAAGAATACAGACAGAGGACAACGAGGTCAAGGTTATTTCCAGTTATGATATCGAGGTCTATGGTCATTCGATAACACCATCTAATGACTTACTAAATGCCTGTGGTGAACCAGTACTAAAGATGTACAATGGTAGGACAGGAAAAATAACAGACTCTATCTACATTGTACATTCATTGAGCATAGTATCTGTACATGCTACTAGTGACTATAACATAATAGTGGGTGCCGGAAGTCTTGGAGAATCATTTTCTCTCACAGGGAGGAGGTTGGTTATTTTGATGGATAAGGAAGGTAGACCTAAAACTACTTTTGAATATGACAGACATAACAAACCTCTCTATACATATCCCTGGAAAGTTACAACTACACAGAGTGGGAATGTTTGTGTAGTGGATCGACTTTCTAAGGATGGTAAAGCACGAGTTATGGTATCGGGAATGGATGGAGATGTTATAAATATTTACACTGGTATTTCTCATATAAATTCTACAGACAAACCATTCACCCCAACATCTATAACAACCACACCATTAGATAACATTATAATACCTGACTTATATACTGAAGTCCTACATATACTGAATAATAATGGACAACTGATAACACATATAAAAGGGAGAGATGTTGGAATATCTGATCCATATTCTATTGCTTTCACTATAACAGGGCAAGTTTATACTGGATGTACAAGGATATCAGGCAGTACTGGCAATGCTAAACTGTATGAAGTGAAGACAATAGGATTATAGAATAATTATGTAATTTGTTATCATGGTCAGCATATGTTACCATCTGACCAGAAAATAGGGGCAGCCATGTTGTAAAACCAATTCACAAATTTTATGTAAATAGTATTGAATCATACTGAAGCCTATATAGAACCAATAAAAAATATTTTTGAATTCGTTATAGCGAATTCTGGAATTTGTTATAACAAATTTAATTCGTCCTACAATTCGTTACAACGAATTCTATAATTTGTTATAACAAATACAAAAAATTGTCATAACAAATTAAATTCGTTATAACAATTTCAACAATCGGATATAACGAATTCAAAAATTTGTTATAACAGTTCTATAGAAAATTGTTTTAAGGAATTTTTGAAATTGTGAGAACAGATTGACTAAACTGAAATCACAAATTTCTGAATCTGTTTTAACAAATTTTGAAATAGGGGATATCAAACTGTAAAATCTGTTATTGCAAATTCATAAAATTGTAATCTATGGCAAGCAAGAGTCACAAAAAATTTGAGAAAACTGGTATCTCCTCGAGATGTGGAGGTTCCCTTTGTCGAAATGATAGGTTTTAGCTCAAATACTCATCATCTCGGGCTATTCCTTAATTCATGTAAGAGATCATCATATATCAATTGCAGAATTTCAAAGTAAAAATGCATAGAACTGCAAAGAATCAAAGAGAATCTCTTGGCAAGTTGGATATAGTAGGACAAAATTCTGCGAAGAATTGCGGAAAATCTCCCATGCATTCTAATACAGAGGTTTCTCAGTAGAGAATTGCAGAGAATCCCTCAGTAGTCGAATACTTAGAAAAAGCTTTATGGTGAATTGCAGAAAATCCCATGCAGTTTATTATTAAAGAAAAACTCTATGTAGATCACAGAGAATCCTTCAGTAGTCTAATACTTAGGAAAAAGATTGCTCAAAATTTCGGAGAATTTTTCAGTCGTCTTCTACTAAGGAAGTAGTTTGCGGAGAATTGCAAATTGCGCAGAATCTTTCAGTAGTCTAATACTTGGGAAAAAAGGTTGACGGAGAATTGCGGAGAATCTTTCAGTAGTATTCTACTTAGGAAAACATTGGCGGAGAATTGTGGACATTCTTTCAGTAGTCTATGCTTAGGAAAAAGTTTGCAGAGAATTGCACAGAATCTTTCAGTAGTCTAATAAAAGTTTGCGTAGAATTGCGGAAAATCTCCAAAGCAGTCTAATGGGGAAAAGTCATTGTCAGGGGAGAATTGCGGAGAATCTTTCAGAGGTCAAATACTTAGGAATACGGCAATACACCAGATCAATCATTTATTGAGAAGATAGAAACTACATTATTCCAATATATTTGGAATGGGAGAGACCGCATCTCCAGTGGACAAATAGTACAAGACATCTCGAATGGAGGCTGTGGTATGACTCATTTGGAGTCATTTATTAAATCTCTTAAAATAACCTGGATAAGGAGAATCTTTAACGACAACACTGCTTGGAAAAATTACTGTTATTAAATGTAAATATTGACCTTAATAAGTTACATATTTTTGGTAATGCTTATATTAAAGAATTGTATAAAGAGGCCAATAATCTTTTTGGAGACAAGTGTTTGACTCTTTTGATAATTGGTTACACATTAATATTGGAAACGAAAAAAATATAGCGAAAATACTTCGAAACCCAATTTGGATGAATAACTAAATACTGAAGTTACCGTGAATTTACTTTCTGCATATGCGCATTTCGACAACTTATGTCTCTTCAGTGCAAATAAAATCTAAACGTTTGTAATTCTTCTATTACAATTTCAGGTAAACCAATAGTTTATAAAAATTGGTATAACAAAGGCATTTATCGGATCTGTGATCTTTTTGATGTCGAAGGTCACTTTTATGATTATCAGAAATTTTGCAATACTTTGAGATTACACCCCCAATTACTATATTTTATGGTATGAGAAAAAGCACATTTAGAAAATGGCCGTTCTTAAGGAATTTTGACAAAAAATTGTTGTCAACAAAGCCATTTATCCCAGAAAACATACAAAATATCTTTTTATACAAAAAAGGTGCAAATTTGTTTTATAACATCTTTATTTTAAACATTAAATTTTATGAAAACTACAAAGAAAAGTGGAATTTAAATCTATTGGTTGAAGAAGGTATAGATTGGAGATTTGTTCACCAAGGCACCTGCACAATTACAAGTGATACTAAAGTAAGATGGTTTCAATCTCGTATCATTCACAGAATCCTTGCAACTAAAAGATATTTATCTATTGTCAAAATTCAAAATGATGCCTCCTGTTCTTCCTGCAAACAAGAAGAAGAAACAGTATACATTTATTTTATAACTGTAATGTTGTTAATAACTTTTATGTCAGTCTTGAGACCTGGATCTATGAAAAGACGTCAACCTTATTAAATTTTACTAAATTAGAAATCCTTTTTGGAAGGAAGAACTGTCACGGTGCACATAACCTTATAATGCTGATCTTTAAATACTATGTTTATAGACAAAGATGTAGAAAAGAACAACTATATCTTCCTTCTTTGAAAAACATGAAATTCATTGTCATTATTGTATGGAAAAATATATTGCTAGTATCAATGATAAACAAACCTCTTTTGAAAGAAGATGGTCGGGTTTGGAAAATTTATTTGAATAGGATAACAATACAATTTCCTACATTTTTCAATCATGTAAACAGATTCTATTACTTAAACAGTGTTCGTCAATTTATATTATCCAGTTGTCCAATTTATCTATCATTGATTTCCTGGAGTGCAAGTGTGAGAGAGTAGTTGAATGAGTGATATCTTTGTATATTTATATTTGTAAAATTTATTTTGAAAAAACAATAAAATGATTAAAAAAAACAACGGCAATAGAATACCGAAGAAACAAAGGAGCGGAATTTACAAAAATCGAAGTCCAAAGACATGGCCAAAACGAGAACACAAAAAACAATGACGTTAGACAGATACAAAGCAAGAAATAGAAATCACAACATTCAAATCAAAGGCACTCACAGTGTGAACTCCAGTGAAACTGAGAGTGACATCAGGTACTACGGAAGGGTAAGCACGTCCTGCTCTGTTAACAGCACCCGTCACACTGTGAGTGAGTCAATCCAGGAAAATGTCAAAATCGGTAGTCAAATCCGGGAAGACGTGAATCTAGCTGAAAATGTCCGCAGAGAAGTGTGGAAAATCTCCCAAGCAGTCTAATACTTAGGGAAAAGTTAGCAAAGAATTGTGAAAAATGTCAGAAGCAGTCTAACTGTTAAATTTTAGTTTTGTCTTCGTTTGTGATGTTCGTGCTACTGGTTTGTCCTGGTTAATGTTTGAATACTCAATAGACTAACAACAGCTTTTCAAATTTTAACCTTGGTACTGTTTTAGGGTTAGAGAAGTAACACGTACCATGGATTTTTATTGGTTTTGTCTAAGGGTTAGAAAATGGCATTTCCAATCAGCCTCAAATCAGAACTTTCAAAACAATATATACCTCACTGATCGTGTGACAGGTGTCGCTAGTGGAGCAGGACATGCTTACCCTTCCGGAGCACCTGATGTCACTCCCGGTTTTCATGGGAGTTCACACTATGAGTGCCTTAGTTCTTAATGTTATCTTTTTATTTCCGTGCATTGTAGCTGTCTCACGTCCTTGTTTTGTCTTTGTTTTTATCTGTTACCGTTTCTGCCATGTCTTTGGACTTCGATTTTTGTAGTCATCGCTTCCCTTGTTCCTTCGGTATTCTACTGCCGTTGTCTAATACTTGTACTTAATATTACCCTTTCTCTAATCATAGCCCTAATAACTGATTCCACTGGGATAACCCTAACCCTTTTGCTGACTGTTTTCCTTGACTATAAAGCTTATCTTTTTCCAAAATATAACTCAACCCTTTCCATTAATTTAACCATAATCCCTTCCCTTACTATCATGCTAACCCTTACTCTTTATATAACCTTATAACATTTTCACTTAATGTAACCTGAATTGTTTTCATGTCTGTTACCCTAACCATACCCCTGACTATAACTGTAACCCTTTTCCTTCATATATCTCTAACCCTGTTCCTTAATTCAAATTTAACCTTTTTATACGACCGCAAAAATTTTTGCGGTCGTATATTGGTATGGTGCTGTCGTCGTCGTCGTCGTCGTTGTCGGCGTCGTTGTCGTTGGCGTTGTCGTTGTCGTTGTCGTCGTCGTCGTCTGTAGACACTTTTGTTTTTGGTCAATAACTTTTGTTCCAGTAAATCAATCCTTATGAAATTTTAACATAATGTTCTTTGGTACAAAAGGAAGGCTTGCAGTAGTTTTGGTCATTGTGACCCCACCCGTTTTTAAAAAAGGGGCCAAAAAAGGGTTAAATTGGGTGTTTTCACATATTTGTCTGTAGAATCTTTATTATTAAATGGATTTTGATGGGGTTTCTTTCAGTGTGCTCCTGAGGAAATTTCCAATCTGTAGTATGCCAACGGATTTCACGTAGCATGTACCGTTCCCGAGATAAATGGGGCCCAAAAGGGGCGAATCCAAAAAAAATTATTTTTTAAATTTTTTATCCGATTTTGATGCAGTTTTTTTCAATGGATTGCTTATGAAAAATTAACACAGCACTCTGCTATTAGATTTTTGGTAACTCGATTGCTTACCTAGCTATGAGGGGCCAAACGGGGCCAAATTGCTAATTTGCAGATTTCCTAAAATTTTTATTTTTCATCGGATTTTGATGGGATTTTTTTCTTTAGATTCCTCTTGATATAAGCTTTCAG
>MJUU01008124.1:195930-206445 GCA_002080025.1 Modiolus philippinarum
ATATATATATATATATATATATATATATATATAAACTGTCTTTAAATTCAGTCAACGTGGAAACTTGTTCATCAATATATATATATATATAGCACTAATTTTTGCCTAATTGTATTGTTTTATATGTTTTATTATGTATTTTGCATTTTGAACTATTTTGAAGAATGTTATAATTAAGTGTTTTATTTCTTGTGTTCTATTGCTATTGACTGGTATGTTCTATTTCATGGCTACTGTGATTGGTCAAAATGATTTCATCATGAATATTCAGTACCGTTCTATTGTCTAGCTACCATGATTGATCAAAACAATTTCATAAATATTCATTAATGTTCTATTGCCTGGCGACTGTGATTGGTCAAAACAATTTTATGAATATTCATAACAGTTCTATTTCCTGGCTAATGTTGTTGGTCAAAACCATATTGATTTCAGTGAAATGGATTTTTTTTTGTGTTGACACGTTTGATGGAATTTATTTCTACTAACATTCTTTGTAATAAACAACCTCAAATTATTGATAATGAGAGAAATACTACAAGACACATTGAACACAAAAAATCTGCTAGAGTTCTGACTGACAGAACTAATTACTATGGTTTTGAAAATGTGTAAAGCAAATGCACATTCATTAACATTATGAAATGATTCAACGTGAAAACATATATATAATTGTGCACTTTTTCAGATATAAAAAATGTAAATAAAAAAAAAAAATACAATAATATTTGTTAAGATTTATTAGGCATTTTTGCTTTGCTGCAATGATCATTTGTGTATCAGAATAATAATTTAAGTAAAATAATCTGCAGTGAATTTGAGTTTTGCAGACGGCCACTTCCGGAACTTATTTTTCTTTTGTGCAGATTAGGTAATAAAACAGTTATTTAATGTGTAGTCAGACAATAGCTCAGAATTATTTTCCCTCGGTAATGGAAACAGCTCAGTGTTCTATTGCCCTCAGCCGTTGGCTTCGGGCAATATAACACTGAGCTTTTTCCATTACCGATGGAAAATATTCTGGTCTATTGCCTGGCTACACATAAAATAACTGTATACTCTTTCCCGGACTATTACCCTAACCCCTTCCTTTAATTTAACCCTGACTCTTTCCTTGACTATCAATCCTAACCATTTCCTAAATATAACTATGACACTTTCCCTGACTGTTACCCTAACCCTTTCCCTGACTATAACTCTAATCATTTTCCCTAAATATAACTCTAATCCTCTTCCTGACTTCATAACCCTAACAATTTCCCTACATATAACCCTTACCCATTCCCTGACTTTAACTCTAACCCTTTCCTTGACTATAATCCTAACCCTTTCCCTATTATAACTCTAACCCTATCCCTGACTATAACCCTAACCATTTCCCTAAATATAACCCCAACCATTTCCCTAAATTTAACCCTAACCTTTTAACTAAATACAACCCCAACCCTTTCTCTTGACTATAACCATGATAACTGTTACAATTTCCCTGACTATAACCATTGACTTTCCGCTAATAATTATTCAAAACTCTTTCCCCGAATATAACCGTAACCTTTTTCCTTAGTAAAGCCCTTTCCCTCACTATAACCCTAACCCTTATTCTGACTTTTACCCTAACCCTTTTCCTTAATATAAGGACCATTCAAATTCTAATATTTTCCCTGAATATAACCATAGCCTTTCCCTGAATTTCATCAAAATCATTCTATGAAATTACCCTGCCCTTTCCTTATATGTAAGCATTCTTTTTCATAAGTATTATACTACCTTGGAGATTCTCCGCAATTCTCCGCTGGCTTTTCCTTAGTATGAGACTACTTTCGAGATTCTCAGCAATTCTCCGCTGACTTTTCCTAAGTATAAGACTACTTTCGAGATTCTCTGCGATTCTCCGCAAACTTTTTCTTAGTATTATACTGCCTTGGAGATTCTCCACAAACCTTTTCTTAAAATATTATATTGCCATGGAGATTCTCCGATAGTTTCCGCTGACTTTTCCCTCAGGATAAGATTGCTTGGGAGATTCACAATTATCCTCTTACTTTTTTAGTAGATATGTAGAATGTATAGGAGTTTTTTATGTTAGTATTTTTCATGATGAGTATGATGAGTATGAACCTCATCTCAGCCCGGATAGAATGTATCTTGTCAAAATACTATATTTGTCTTTCGAAATACTAAATTTCTTGCCAAAACCCCTATTTTCGAGATAGAAATTCGTTTGAAATTTGGGATTTTAATTATTGATCGTTATATTGCTTAAGGTCTCGGTCATTGCTAAGGAAAACACAACGAAGGATCACGATTTGAAGCTCTTGCCCTGAAAAACCTACTAGCTGTTTTTAAGTCAGGAGTCATCCATGCACTAATGATTTGTTGGATTTGATGTCATAAAACCTAATAACTGAATCATTGAGAAAATACAATTTGTTAATATTTCAGACAAAATTGTTTAATTTTTTACTTCATTTAGAATATCTCAACAGCAATGTGAATCCGAACGTTCAATGTCAGTTAAAAGACTGATGTAGATGTTAGAATACACCTTCTTACTAATCGATTCATTTTTCTTACTAGACCCAGGCTCTCAGTGGGATGAACTGAGAAATTTAACTGGCTTATACAATAAAATTCCACAAGAAACTTAAGGATTTGACACTATATTTCACCTCGTGTCGTGAATGGTTCACGAAACATCTCGAAACATGCAGCCGGAATTATGGGTTTTCAACAAATGCAAGCTACAATGTATATCGCAGTTGGAGGTGGGGGCTTTCAAGAGACTATTCGATCATGATTGAGATAAGGGGTATTTGAGCCAGAGGTCTAGAAAATTGAACGAGAACACGGTATCTAGACGTTATGTCAGAATTCCTGATTTTATGCGACTTTAACATGCAATAGTTCAACAATCAGATATAACTAATTCTATAATTTGTTATAACGAATTAAATTTGTTATGACAAATTTAGAAATCTGTTATAACGAATTCAACAAATTCTAATAACAAATTAAATTTGTTATAACTAATTCTAGAATTCGTTATAACGAATTCAAAAATAATTTTGATAGGTTCTATATGGGCTTCCGTAGACTCATTAAAATGGAGTGAATTCTATTTGATCGATCCTGACTTCTTCGTTGAATTTTATTGGTTCACTTCAGCTGTTGGACATCAGTAACAGGTTCACTAGTATTCTCATATCTTAAGTCTACTGTATCTGTTAACTAATCTGGATCTAAGTTATCACCATGGCATAAGGCCTTACTTTTCTTGGTGTTGTCCCTAGTAAGGTTTTCTGGTCAAAATAGTCTTTCACCAAAACCCAATACCACCTGTAATTTACAGATATGCTATGGTTGTGTTATTTTCTCTAGTTATATTGAGTAAATTTGACATCATGGATTTGTGGCTTGTTTTTTTTTAATATTATCTGTGGAATTTTGGTGGGTGGAACTGCAACAGTTGTTTATGAACACCATGGATGTCTTTAACCTTTTTTGTCTGTTCATCCAAGCTAATACTCAGTTCAATCTCGATGGCATAATGAAAGCACAGATATCTTGAACCAATACCTGGTTATGATTATGTATTGTTCCTTGACAAACATTTCATTGTCATTATCCCCGCACTTTTCCGAAGAAAATGCGGGGATATTGTTTTGGTCCCGTCCGTCCGTCCGTCTGTCCGTCTGTCTGTCCGTTAGATGAACCTTGTCAGTGGAACTCCTCCTACATTTTTGGACTTAGTGTTTTAATTTTGTTATAGAATTGTTGCATATATGTGCAGATGCGCAATAAGATTTCGGATTTTTGATATTGGTCCTGGTGCAAACAAGAGGCCCGCAGATGTCTGTTATATATATGTGCCCCAACATGTCTATTTTGACAACTGTGAGCTTGTCAGTGGAACATCTCCTACATTTATGGATTTAGTGTTTTAATTTTGTGATAGATTTTTTCATATATGCTGCAGATGCGCAATAAGCTTTCGGATTTTTTTTTTAATTGGTCTTGATGCAAACAAGATGTTGATTTTGACACATGTGAGCTTGTCAGTTTAACTTCTCCTACATTTTTGGATTTATGGATTTAATTTTGTTATAGAATTGTTGCATATAGTCTGCAGATGTGCAATAAAGTTTTGGAATTTTGATTCCGGTTCAAACTTTGGTAAATTTCCTGAAAATGTTAAAGACTCATATTTTTTTAACTTTTAGAATATGCTTTCATTTTTTGAGAAGAGTTTGGAAAAATAAAATTTTGACTACTTACAATTCTGAAATATGATTCCACTTTGGTAAATATCCTGAAAGTCTTAAAGACCACTTTTTTGGGGGAATTCTACCTAGCAACCATACATGTAGCAATTTGTTTCAATTAGGACTAACAATTTCACCAATTGAATTTCAAAGATATTTGATTCTAATTTTGGTAAATTTCCTGAAAGTCTAAAAGACCACTTATTTTTTTGGAATTCTACCTAGCAACCATTCTGGTAGGGTTTGTTTCTATTAGGGCAATCATTTTCACCGATTGGATTTCAAAAATATTTGATTCCAATCTCTGTAAATTTCCTGAAAGTGTCAAAGACCACTTATTTTTTGGAATTCTACCTAGCAACCATACTGTTAGGATTTGTTTCTATTGGGGCAACCATTTTCACTAATTAGATCAACAAAATAATTGATTCCAAATTTGATAAATTTCCTGAAAGTGTCAAAGATCACTTATTTTTTTGGAATTCTACCTAGCAACCATACTGTTAGGATTTGTTTTGATTAGGGCAATCATTTTCACCAATTGGATTTTCAAAATAATTGATTCCAAATTTGGTAAATTTCATGAAATTACAAAAACAGGAAAACAGCAAACACCTACAATGGCCAGGAACTACAATCACATGCCACAATTCACAAGCAAACCGCACCAGAAAAACAATAATGAAAACAAGAGACAAACATAAATAACGATAGGAACTCGGGATAGCCGGACTTGGTACCGGCACCAGCAAAAGCCAGTGGTAGGGTTAAACCGGTTTATGGGTACCCAAACCTCCCCTTTCTCTATCCCGTTTCCCTATAGTATCATAAACACGCGAATAAAACCCAATACAGGTAGACTTCTAACTCAATGACCACTATCTTGGAACAGAAAAAGCATAAGACAAAACGTAATTTTGAAAGAATGTCAAAGAGTGCTCGCCGCTAAACTGCCGGCTAGCTCAAGGAATCTAGTCTGCTGGTAAAACACTGTCGCACTACGGAAGAAAAATCAAACTCAAAACTTCCCGAAGGGTTTGGTAAAGAGTCTTCATGTATTTCAGCAGACATCGGCAGTATCAGTGAGAGGCCAGTATATAGGACTAATGTTAGGACTAACATTTTCACCAATTGAATTTCAAAGATATTTGATTCTAATTTTGGTAAATTTCCTGAAAGTCTCAAAGACCACTCATTTTTGGAAATTCTACATAGCAACCCTATATCCTTGTATTCTTTCTTAGTAAAAATAGTGACTATCAATAATTCGATTTTAAAAATGTTGAGGAAAATTACCCCAAGGGTCTATTATGACTGTTTTCTGCGTCAAGCAGGTGAGTGCGGGGATGGCCATCTTTTCTGATGGCACCACTTGTAGTTAATGTATGAAACAGACAATCTATAAGTAAACCTGACTTTCAGATTCTTTCTCTACATGCTTCGTAACATGGGTTTTCTCCTACATGTGGTAGTCATTTTGAAGTATGTGTTACATAAAGGCATGAAACGGCCATACAGGTCATTAAAATTGATTGCAGTTGGAGTAAACATATGTGATATGGTCTTATGTTCATTTACTCCATATCCTGTCATAAAATATGAGGATTTAAGCATCCTTTGGAAACTTTCAATATCTAAATTTTAGCAATTTGAATTTAAGTAATAAGCGAACAGCATTCAAAGCAAAGCTAAGAACTTACGTCACGTTGTGACAACGAACAGCGTTCAACTTTAAAGAAGGAAATTTTGTTTTGCAGGAGTTATATTTTATGCCTTATTTTTTCGACAACTATACTACAGAAGCTGTTTGACTGCTTCAGTATGGCAATACCAATACATAATTTGAATATCTAAGGGCTTGAACAATCTGACAGTCAAAAAAAACATACCCAGCAGTATTCACCAACCCAGTAGTCAGTACTTCGGTGCCTATTCTATTTGGAACCTTACAGTATCTAAATTTTTATAAATTTTGTTGAAAACTAAGTAGTATCTCCCTCATGCTAAGCTCTGTCCTTAGCTGATTTTGGCTTTACATTTAGATAATTTTTGGTTATTTGTTCTCTATCAGTTTGTAAACATCTTTCAGTTTATGGTCTTCCAAACGTTTCGATTTTATCTGCACTGAAGAGACATAAGTTGTCGAAATGCGCATATGCAGAATTTAAATTCACAGTAACTTCGGTATTAAGTTACCTTTCACCAGTAAACTGTATCTTTGAACATCAAATTTATGATCGACGTCATCAGATATATAAACAATGTACCGTTACGGCTAAATAGTATTGGCTGAATTTTCATTCACAAAACAAATACAGTTAATGTCCTGTTATATGTGGAACTTGTAAAAGTGCTGGTGATGATGTTGGATTTTCGGCCGTCGCCATTTTATTGGATATATTTTCAAAATGATTTGTATATTATTTGCCAGGAAAAAATCTAATTTTACATCAGCTAATTTTCCTTTTCTATTGCAAAAAACCCCCAAAACAGATAATATATAAATTAAGCAAACTTCAATTTCAAATTGAACTAAATTATCAGATCATTTCCGTTTGTGAACAGTATAATATCCATTAAAGAGGTCTCAACTCCCCATTTAAAATGTTGCTAGGTCAACAGTTTTGTATTTGTATATAATTGTTTTGTTTTGAAACAATGCTATTTTCCTTCACTATTTTTTCAATACTGCAACACACACTTTCCTCTTTGTTAAATACTTAACTTAATAATTGAGGAAATTTTTTTTAGAGAAAGCAACAATGTGTGGGTTTTTCGAAATGTTAAACACTTCACTCTGACCTGTCGAGGAAATATTTTACCAGAACAAACACTGTATGAGCTTTTCTCATTGTTTTATTACTTAACTGAGAACTGATTTTTTGTTACTTTTATTTTGTATGTTGGTTGAATTGTCTTAATGACATTCACTCTAGCCTAATGTGATGTTGTTTGGTCATTTGTAATTTATATAGTCAGTACTTCGGTGCTGACTCAAAAAACTGAGTTTATTTTGAAACTTGCTATATCAAAATTTTACAAATTTTTGTTCAACACTAAGGAGTTTCTCCCGCACAGAAAGCTTTGTCCTTAGCTGAATCTTGGCTTTTCTATTTTGATCCTCTTGGTTATTTGTTATAAATCAGCGTTTATACTTATTGTGGTTTATGGACTTCCAAATGATTTGATTTGATCTTCACTGAAGAGACATAAATAACAAAATACAGAGGTTACTGTGAATTTAGGTTCTGCATATGCGCATTTCGACAACTTATGTCTCATCAGTGCAGATTAAATCACAACACTTGGAAATCCATGAACCAAAATATGTGTAAACGCTGATAGAGAACAAATTACCAACAGGATCTAAATAGGAAAGCCAAAATCAGCTAAGGACAGAGCTATGCAAGAGGGAGATACTCCTTAGGTTTGAACAAAATTTTCTTAAATTTAGATACTAAGTATTGCAAATTTTCAAATGTAATCGGTTTTCGGGCCAGTACCGAAGTACTGGCTACTGGGTTGGTGAATACCCTCCGGGACTAACAGTCCACCAGCAGTGGCATCGGCCCAGTGGTAACAAATAACAAAATACCGAGGTTACTGTGAATTTAGGTTCTGCATATGCGCATTTCGACAACTTATGTCTCATCAGTGCGGATTAAATCACAACACTTGGAAATCCATGAACCAAAATATGTGTAAACGCTGATAGAGAACAAATTACCAACAAGATCTAAATAGGAAAGCCAAAATCAGCTGAGGACAGAGCTATGCAAGAGGGAGATACTCCTTAGGTTTGAATAAAATTTTTTTAAATTAAGATATTGCAAATTTTCAAATGTAATCGGTTTTCGGGCCAGTACCGAAGTACTGGCTACTGGGTTGGTGAATACCCTCGGGGGCTAACAGTCCACCAGCAGTTGCATCGGCCCAGTGGTAACAAATAACAAAATACCGAGGTTACTGTGAATTTAGGTTCTGCATATGCGCATTTCGACAACTTATGTCTCATCAGCGCAGATTAAATAACAACACTTGGAAATCCATGAACCAAAATATGTGTAAACGCTGATAGAGAATAAATTATCAACAGGATCTAAATAGGAAAGCCAAAATAAGCTAAGGACAGAGCTATGCAAGAGGGAGATACTCCTTAGGTTTGAACAAAATTTTCTTAAATTTAGATATTGCAAATTTTCAAATGCAATCGGTTTCCGGGCCAGTACCGAAGTACTGGCTACTGGGTTGGTGAATACCCTCCGGGACTAACAGTCCACCAGCAGTGGCATCGACCCAGTGGTAACAAATAACAAAATACCGAGGTTACCGTGAATTTAGGTTCTGCATATGCGCATTTCGACAACTTATGTCTCATCAGTGCAGATTAAATCCATGAACCAAAATATGTGTAAACGCTGATAGAGAACAAATTACCAACAGGATCTAAATAGGAAAGCCAAAATCAGCTAAGGACAGAGCTATGCAAGAGGGAGATACTCCTTAGGTTTGAACAAAATTTTCTTAGATTTAGATATTGCAAATTAAATTGTCGAAATGCGCAAATTAAAAAAAAAATAAATTAACAATAACTTCGGTACTTTCGGAGGCTTGACGCAGGCGCATCTATGCGGCTTAGGCTTGGTGTGGTCTGAGGTTCGACTCTAGTCCGCATAAATACGAACCAAAAAATTAAAAAATCTACAAAAAAATCCGATCGGTGTAATTTATTTTTGATTTTGATAATTGAAATAATCTCTGATTCAAGTTTGGTTCAAAAATGTTAAATTTTGACATTTAATTCAACTTTAAAAATATTTTATATTAGGCCGCATGAATGCACCACACAAGATATATGCGGCTTGTCTATATCTTAAGTAGAAATGCAGTCAACTTGTGGTGTCACATCCCGTTATTACATGGACAAATAGCAGTTGATGGCAGATATCAACACCAAGAACTGACAGCGTTTTATTTATATCCTAAATCTTGTGAGTTTTCTTATGAGTTTTCGTTGTTTACTGTTTATTGTAAAATAAATGTCTCCCTACCTTCTTCTGCATAATGACATAGCAACATCAGTAAGTCAGTATCCTTTCAAAAAACAACTGCTTGCCTATTTGACCTTTCAACTGCCGTCAGACAGATAAGTAATTCTGCATGGTGAATAAAAGGATATGGCGTAAATGGCATCTCTATCACTGTGTACTTCCTCAATATTATTTGCTAGCAGTTTCAGTGTTAGGAGTTCAACAAAGCATTGTTAAAACAAATGTATCCTTTTTAATTCTCAGTGGCATTTCTTAAGAAACTGCTTTGGTGTATGACTGGGTAACTTTAGTTCGCCTAAGAAGTGTGACGTTTTTAATTGATGAAACTACTATGATGTTGACTGGATAACTTAAAGTTCGCCTAAGAAGTGTGACGTTTTTAATTGATGAAACTACTATGATGTTGACTGGATAACTTTAGTTCGCCTAAGAAGTGTGACGTTTTTAGTTGATGAAACTACTATGATGTTGACTGGATAACTTTAGTTCGCCTGAGAAGTGTGACATTTTTAGTTGATGAAACTACTATGGTGTTTACTGGATAACATTAGTTCGCCTAAGAAGTGTGACATGTTAAGTTGATGAAACTACTATGATGTTGACTGGATAACTTTAGTTCGCCTAAGAAATGTGACATTTTTAGTTGATGAAACTACTATGGTGTTGACTGGATAACATTAGTTCGCCTAAGAAGTGTGACTTTTTTAGTTGATGAAACTACTATGATGTTGACTGGATAACTTTAGTTCGCCTAAGATGTTTGCCTTTTTTTTAGTTGACGAACCATTATATCAGTCCATAATAACAACAGGATTGTGGAATCGTTTTATATATGCTCAACATATCACCCATGTTCCAAATAAAGCTGCCAAACCATTTGCTTCAAACGTAAAAGATGAATAAAAGGATATGGCGTAAATGGCATCTCTATCACTGTGTACTTCCTCAATATTATTTGCCAGCAGTTTCAGTGTTAGGAGTTCAACAAAGCATTGTTAAAACAAATGTATCTTTTTTAATTCTCAGTGGCATTTCTTAAGAAACTGCTTTGGTGTATGACCGGGTAACTTTAGTTCGCCTAAGAAGTGTGACGTTTTAAATTGATGAAACTGCTATGATGTTGACTGGATAACTTTAGTTCGCCTAAGAAGTGTGACGTTTTTAGTTGATGAAACTACTATGATGTTGACTGGATAACTTTA
>MJUU01008125.1:5856-17600 GCA_002080025.1 Modiolus philippinarum
ACACCTTGATTTCTTTTTTCTTTTACTAAAAATGTTTTATTAGTTAATTTGTTCTCGTCCTGATATAGCTGAAATATTGCACATTGGCCTATCAATCAATCACGTATCACGCTTAGGTCGGCCCTTTGCTTTCACATATACATATATATGTAGAAGCATGTATCTCACTTATTTTAAGGTAGTTTTTTTTTACCAATTATGCTGCCAAAATGGCTTTTTTTACCCCTCCAGTGTTATCTTTTTACTTGGGCTATAATGGGACTATCAAATAATACCGACTACGTTTAAGTATCGGCTGGGCATCGTGTTTATTTAAGTGCAATACCATCTTTTGTAAGCAGTATATAAAGTTTCAAAGCATGTCATAATTCCACCGATTGAGCTTATTTGTCGATTTCTATAGTAGATTTTAACTGTATTATTTTCTAACAGTGGAATGTTATAAAGGGGTACATCAATATATTTTTCCGCCGTGCGCGGTCCCGGCTTATGAATAGGCCCGCAGTATCCTCTGAGCTTGGAGTATGAGTCTTCCTAACAGAGGACCCCGAGGGAACCCCGGGATATAGAAATAGGACCTAGTATCCCCGGCTTGCGGGGTGTGACCCCTCCTAAACGGAGGCTGACCCCGAGGGTCCCGGGATACAGAAATAGGACCCATTCCGTGGTTGTGCGGGATTAATAAATACACAACCCATTTTTCAGATGGGATGTAAACTCAGGTCCACATGTTGGAAGAATTGCCACGCTTCCTGCTTGTTAAAGAACCCTTGTAGCAAGCTCTTTTTGGGTGGCCCGTAGGTGATCAGCTACAAGGCTAAATTCCCCGCCCTTGACGATTTCACCCTACTTTTCCAGTGGCAGTCAGAATTTCCCGTCCCATGGCCCTTTCCATACCCCAAAGTGATTATTTATTAACAAACTTGTTCTCGTCTCGATATAGCTGAAATATTGCTGAGTAGACGTTAAACAATAATCAATCAATCAATATATTTTTCTCTCAATGTTCAATGCGTTTCTCAATTGCAATGACAGTATTGTATAACTAAATCACTGCACTCTTGATTCATTCGTAGTATTTTGAGGCTTTCTTTGCATACCCAATATTTTGAGACTGTTTTTCATGTTTTTGCATAGTATTACCCAATACTTTGAGGCTTTCTTAGCATACCCAATATTTTTTAGGCTTTCTTTCC
Organism: Modiolus philippinarum; assembly: GCA_002080025.1. NCBI lineage: Eukaryota > Metazoa > Mollusca > Bivalvia > Mytilida > Modiolidae > Modiolus > Modiolus philippinarum. The sequence goes on from MJUU01008125.1 coordinate 7,053, forward strand.
CTGTAGGGACTAATTCTGTGTAAATATGGCATTCCAAGATGTCTTTGATAAATCTCCAATAGTGATTCTGACATTTTTCTGTGCTTTCTTCTCTCCAATAGATTTTGTTCATTGTGCCCAGTATCCGTGTTCCGTGTGCCATTATCATTTAAAGCTCCACGGTTTTTTGTGCCCATAATTACGCACCCTTGTTGGATAAATCGCCAAATAAAGATATAACGAATGAATTCCGGGAACTGATACTTTCAGAAAATGTCCAGTAGATATTATTGAAATTTAGGAATCATTGATGTTTTGGATATTGTCTAAAACGTGAACGTCCCATCACTTTTATTGACAACATCGCCGTGAAAAATAGCAAACTTGGATGATTCAATCATTCCCCAATGTTTATTAAAGGGTCTTGGGAAGTAAAATTTTACCCGTGGATAACTTATTATATGGAAAATAAATATGACAATTTATTAATACCATTTTCATAAGCTTTGTTGACTTATTTATAAAACTCTGTACCCACCCTACTGCATGTAAACAAATATGAGCTCCATGTTTTTTGTGCCCGCTCCGGTTCTGTGTATCGGAATACCCGGAGTGGAGAAAATCAGAGCAAAATTTAAAGTAAGCTTTTAAGGCTTTTTGATACAATTAATCTGGCCCTTTTTGGCCCTTTTTTCAAAAACAGGAGGGGCTATAATACCCAAAAGCAATCCCAGCCTTCCCTTTGTGCCAAGGAACATTGAATTAAATTTTCATAAAGATTAGTCAATCATAACTTAAGTGATTGCACGGAAACAAAGTGTCTACGAACGCCGATGCCGACGATGACGACGACGCTAGTATCATACCAATATACGACCTCAAAAATTTTTTTGCGGTTTATAAAAAGTAATAGTTCATTACATGATACCCCACCACGTTTTACAAAGTTTCAAAGTTAAAAGGGGCATAACTCCAGAACCATATGTATTGCTGAACCCAAAATTACACTTGGCCTGTGTTTTGTAGTAAACAACTTAAATACCAAGTTTGAAGCCAGTATGATGTTTCATTCACAAGTTATCAGTAGGAAACCCTGAAATTTGCAAAATCTCCAAGTTCAAGGGGCATAATTCCAGAACCCCTTGGACCTCTGACCCAGAATCAAACTTGGTCTAAGATTTATAGTAAACAACTTACATACTAAGTAAAAAAATTCAAATCAAACTTGACCTGAGTTTTGTGTTAAACAACTTACATACCAAGTTTGAAGACTTTATGTTATTTCGTTCACAAGTTATCAGTCAGAAACCTTCGGGGGACGGACAGAAATGGATGGACAGACTGACGGACACACGACTGAGGTTTCACTTAATACCTCGCCACTACCTGTGGCGGGATATAAAAATACCAAGTGGTCCAAAACTGCTAACAACTAATCTATTTCACCAAAAACATTACACAAGCTGAAAATGCTCAAACACATTAAGAGAAAAGAACTTGCTTCCCTCTTTTCTCACTACAACTGAAACAGGGAACAACAAATCCTAAATTTCTACATCTATATCATACCATGATCCATCAATATGTTGATGACTATTCGTTCCAATCAGCACATTACAACAGACAGAATATTATTTCAAAAATGTATCTTTTTCAAAAAAAATGTATAACTGTAAGACATTTATATAAATTTAAATCATCTGTCTACTGAAAATAAATTTATTTGGTTAAATAGTTCAGAACTCCTGTATAATATATTTCAACTATATACCCTCCCTACAGAAGAACCCCAGGCTTTGTTGAGAACCAATAGTGATTTTTGTGGCTGTCCCCCCTGAAAATATACATAAAATGTAATATTGTCTGTGTCTGCTATGGGTAACATCTAACATATGTTTTACAGTATCATAATATTTTTTCATGTGTGCATTATTTTATTATTTTTTTGTTTAATTTGTATTTATGTTTAAAAAAAAATCATTACAAATCAATCTTATTTACACAATGTACCTTATTAATAATTTTTTTTTTTCAGTTAATATTATTGCTGATTCTTTGTCATTATTCTGCCTGCAGGAGCTACTTGATTAGGAATAAAGTTTATCTTTATTTTCTTTATCTTGTATATAAAATAAGATCTGAACTTGATGGTTTATGGAAATTGCCTTTAAACCCGAGTTTTGTACTGGTTCAAAGTTGATGAGCTTAGAATGCCTTGTGGGAGTGAGTTCCACAAGACAACCACAAGGGCCGGTAACATACGATATTGATAGACCAGGCCCAATATATATGTACATGTATATGGGGCCCGGTCTATCAATATTGTACAGTACAGAAAGAGACATACCCTAACTAAATCACTGTGATAGTGGGGGATGTCTAGGAAAGTGATGGGGATTAATTTTCACCTTAAAAAATTTTCATTAGGGCAATTAAACTCAAGTTTTGTCAGGACATTCTCTGTTTTACAGGTAAAAATCTAATTAAGCAGGTACACTTCAAAGGAATTACAGGTAAAACAGGTAATAAAATTTAATCCTCACCACTCTGTTTATTCGTATTTAGGTCTATCACAGTGATTGTAGTGTATGTCCATGATTTATGTCTAAAGGATTAAAATTCATGTCTCTCCAGAAGATTTGTTTTGGTATGTCTCTTTCTGTACTGTATGTTACCGGTCCCTGTGAAGACAACTGTGTATGGGAAGTAGCTGTATGTAAAATAATCAGTTCTAGTGCTAAAAGTTTGATATTGCAGTGTGGTAGTATAGAATTGTAATTGTTGATATACTGGGTTGTAAGGTAGAGTTGTGGTCAATGCCAGCAAGGGCTGTCTCAATGGAAGGTAGGTCCCTTTCCCGAATCAGTTAATTGTTCTATACCTTCCAGTTTCACAGAAGGGAAAATATTTTAAAAAGACTCTTAAGGCTTTTTTTCCCCTGTTTCACAGATTCAATTTTCAGCAGTTCCGGCTTCAACCTGAACAACCTTTCCCATTTTCACATTCACTTTTTTGCCACCATCCTGTTTCCCACTTGCTCAAAAGGCCAATCCTGCCTCCTACTTATGGCCCATCGAGACCCACAACAAGGTTCTGTGTTATCTTATATAGAATAGCAACTCTTGTGATGTTTCTACGACTTTCAAGTGTATTCCAGTTTCAATGTTTTAAGTCTTAGTTCCTCAAATATAGAAATTAAGACCTATTCGAATTTGTCAATGTTTCTTATACATTCTAGCCTTAGATGCTTTGTTTTGGATATTTTTAACTTGGAGATGGGATGTTGTCTCCTTGACCAGTCGGAGGAATTACTAAAATAAGTGATTTTTAATCACTTATTTATTTATTATTAAGTAGTTTTTTCCCCTCTGTGGCAAATGTAGGTTTTTCTTAAAAATTTTCTTAATCTGTCATAATAAAAAAAGTCAAACTGACATTCTTTGAAAAAACAACCAAGGCCATTGGAAAAGCACAAAATATCTGTACTAATACTTCATCATCTGTTTTATTTTATTGACTTTTTTGTAAAATTCAGCTTACATAAAAGTGAAGTTCCCAGATTAATAACCCATGAAATAGAGATTTTCGAGACACCATGGCTAATTTTCCTGATAACTTCAATGTATAAACTATCAGATTATGCAATTAATTACTTATGTTTGCAGTGAAAATCTCATTATCCTAAGCTTGTGATGAATGCCGGCTTTTGATTGGATGAAAGCCTGTAGGTACAAAACCCATGCACCTGTCTCGTTGATAAGAATGTTGATAGTGTCAGTGCCATGGAATTCCTTTGTGCCAATGTCACTTATTCAACGACGATGGTAAGTAAAATTTGGGGCCAAAAACTTTATAACCTTCGGAAATCACTAAACCAAAATCAAATCGCCTAAAAACAGCAAAGTCTGAGATTGGTACCTAAGGTACCATCCTCGACATGGAAAGTAGGGCATTTTCTGCATATTTATCATACTTGTTTTATTGCGCAACACAGATGTTGTTGAAATTTCGTACAGATTTATTTCCACTGATATGCTTTTTCAGTGCAAAAAAAGGCAAAGCCGGGAATAAATCCGTTACCTACCTTTCTACTCGTAGGCATTGAGACTGCACCACCCTTCAGTACCACTGTACAACCATCGGCTATGCCTCAGGCTGCACAGAAGTGCTTCAGGGTGGTACAATCAGAGTGCCTACGGGTATAAACGTAGGTAACTGATAATGTTCCCTACTGTTGAAATCCCAACGGTCAGATGGATAATTAGTACTTTATCAGGTGATTTCTTGGCTAATGGCTACTTAAACAAGTGATTTTCTTACAAAATCATACAAACTTCTATAAAACCATTAAATACTATTCAGTGAAGACACATTTTGGTTTATGGTTTTATCTAGGAATATCCTTCTAATTTGCATAGAGGACTTGCAGATATTTCAAAGCATAGTCTTAATCACTTTTCTTGGTATTAACTTTAAGTTACTCAAATAAAGGTGATATTAACTAATAAAGAACTCTTATTTTACTAATTTTTTACTCAAAGTTGCATTTGTCCATGGATTGTTCGTTCTTTGACTGACGGTTCGGTTCTCACTTACTTTACTAAAGTGTTATACTGCAATAGGTGATTTTGAAAATCACTTATTCAAGTAATGCCCCTGACTGTTGACATTTACCCCTATTCCTTTCTTTTTCTTTCTCCTTTTGTCCATAGGGGCTAGGTGAGTTGTACTTTTAGTATTTTTTCTACACATCTAGTCCCTGTGCTTTCGCGTTCAATAGGAAGGTTCGCCGTGACCTCACAGACTCGAAAAAGGTAAATTTGGTTGGCAAGAAATAGTGATATTGATAAAGGTCATAAAAATGTCATTTTCAATTCACTCGTATGGAATTGTTAATTGAGATATCTAGATAATTCCTTTTGATCAAAATTTTGGAATGTTTAATTAACAATGAAGGGATATGGAGTAAATGCAAATGAGACAAAATCTCTACAAATACATGGTAAAACACAGCAATGGAACAACGCTTTTATTGTTGTTCTTCATCTTGAAGTCACCATGAGGCCTTCAACAATGAGCATTACTCATACCTCATAGCAAGTTCAAGACAGCCCCTAGCACCGGTTTGAGCGGTATTCATTGCAAATTGTTTTTACACTCTTACAGGGTTTTAATTTTTTAAATACATATTTATTTTCAAAATTTATATAATTTCGGCAATTTAGACTTTTTTTAAAAACCATATAAAAAAATTTCTGTTGGAAATTTTTTAAAAGTAAATCAGCAGAAAAAATATGAAAATCTCGAAATTAATTTCATATTTTACAGATCCAAATTCGGATAATTAAAAAAAATGACAAAAGATAAAAAATTCTTTTACATTCTTAAAAAAGTTTTCAACCAAAAATGCTAATTTACATATGTAAATTACATTTTGTGACATCACTAATGTGGTTCACGAACCTTCCTATACAAATGAATGTATGTAATAGACGAGTTTCCAATTGGTGAATTTTCCCGGAAAATTTTAATGTCACAATATAGATTTTTTAACGTCACAATGTAACGTGACGCAATTTACTCCGATTGACCCCAGGTCAATAGGGGCAATAGACGATATTCCACTTTCAAATTTTGGGGTAATTGTCGACATCTTACCCCGAATCTACTGGAAACTGGTACCTGACGTCAGTTGAGCGTAATCTAGGAATTCTCCTATTTATTTTCTTGACCTAAAATAAATTGGTTGGAAATGACCCGCCTGGGATAAAATGTTGATTTATGACATGTTCGGCTTTTTTAAAATCATAAATACCTTTCATATGTTGATTGAAGAATTTACTCCCTTTGCCCTCATACAATGGGACGCCATTTTTACCCCGTTTGACCTCTTTGACCCGCCATTCTAATACCAAGAAGGTTCCGGAATTGGACTTTTGGAAGAACGTTTATTCATTCATAAAATGAAATTGGAAATTCGTCTATTTTCACTTTTGTTTTTACAGAGTCCAGAAAAGGGCAAGTTAGCAGTTATGTAGTGATGTTCAAAATTCAGTTATAAAAGTACCGTATCACAATTATTTCAGCTCCGCAACAAAATTTTCAAAAATAAATCTTTTGATAGATATATACTATAGAACGTGAAATTCAAAGTGAAAGTATAAATTCTATTTTCCTAAAATTTCTTATTGCAACACATTCTGAAGTCAGAAATTCTTATATTCACTTGTTTGTCAATGGTTTCTTTCAGTGACAGTGAGTTAAAATCGTTATATTTCACAATTTCTTGGTGGAATACTGTTTCCCGTCCATTTCCCAGAACAAACTAAAACGAAAGTTGACAAAATTATCATTGACAAATCAAAATGTACGTTACAGAATTTTGACCAATGAAAACCCCGTTTGCACAAAGCAACAAATTTCCCATCGCTATCGGTCCAGCTAATTACTGCATTTAAAGCCAACAAATATGAACCACTAAGTACGGACATAAACACGGGCAATAAATGGTTATAACACAACTAACAACAACATAAAAATACCAAGACATGAATGGTTCAAAACAATATGATTCAATAAATGACAATGTATGAATATACAATTATAGAAACCTGGGGTGGCAGTGACTTATATCAGAGACATTTAAATACGTGTGTTTTATATGTCTCTGCTTTTATGTGTAATTAATAACAATTTGTAAGGTCAATGAAAAGGAGGGGTTTACTACATGTTACTTTTATAGTTAAGTTATCTTGGCATTTATTGATAAATTCAATAATTGCCTTAAGCACTACTAAAGAACTATTGTTTAGTATCAAATACAGTTTGTTTTCAGTCAATTAATTAAAAATTTTAAATTCGCATTCCAACTTATTGTTTAACTCTTGCCTGTATATGTTATATTTGGGGCAATGTATGAAAAAATGTATTTTATCTTCGACTTGCCCACTTTCACATTTAATACAAAGTCTTGCATTTTGGGGATATTTTTATAGCGCCCTTTCTTTCAAGAGAGTGAGCACTTATTCGATGTTTACAAATTGTGGACCTATCAATTTTGAATTTACAGACAAGACAAAACAAGACAAGACAAATACTTTATTATAGTCTCACCTCAATACAACATTTACAATAAAATATTAGCATACACATAAAAATACACAAAAAAGAGCCACTCTTAAAAGAGTTATGAGAGACTGTTATAAAAATATTCAATTACATTATATTATAAATAAAACACCAACTGGTAATATTAAGAATAGAGAATACACCGTCTTCTAAATAAAATTTCATGGCAGATTTTGGCTGTATAAAAACACACGTTTTCATTATTGAATAAAAATAAAAACTTTTCATCATCAGACATGCTGATAAAATTTTCATTTATATTAGATATATTATCAAAAATATTACTACGTATGTCTGCATATCCGGGACAGTGAATTAAAACATGTTTTTCATCTTCTACAACATATAAATTATTATCTTTACAAACAGAGCACACCCTTTCATTTATATCTAACCTCTCATATCTGCCTGTTTCAATTCTAAGCGGAGCAACACCAGCTCTAAATTTAGCCATAGCACTCCTATATTTACCATTCAAATTCATACGCAAATATTTTTCTGTACAATATTCTGATTTAAATAATCTATACGTTCGTAATTTACTATTCGAATTAGAAACTAAATCAGACTGCCATTTATTCTGATACTCCTATTCGATGTTTACAAATTGGGGACCTATCAATTTTGAATTTAAAGATATCTACATAGCAAGGCCTTTGATTTGACTTATGAATGTTTTTATAGAAGGACAGTTTATTACTTTCAATTATACTGCAATGTTGATTTTGCATTGACTGGTCATTAAGCCTTTGTTTGATATTTGGTATATTTCTTTTAAGATTGCTAGTATTATCAGTCAAGTAGCCAAAACATAGTTCACCTAGTTCACTGATCCAAGTTTCAATGGCTAAAATCCATTTGTTGGATTGTGACAGATTTCTATATATTTTATTGACTAAAGTATTGGTTGAATTGGAGATATGATCCCAAAAATTTATTGAAAGAATTTAGAGGATTTCTGTTTAGTTCAGATAAACAAGTCACATTTGTTGTTTTGCTATGTACTCCTAAAATTTCTTTTATAAATTTTATATGCAAGTGTTCAAAAGGTTCAGTATCTTTAAAATTACTGTGGGCTCCCTACACTTCACATCCATATAATATGATTGGACTTATTAATGTATCAAAAAGTTTTTTTCTAATAATTTACAAGAGTTATCTAATCCTAATGTTTTCCTTATTTTGAACCATGCTTTACGACCTTTCTCCATTAGGAGCTTGGTAGAGGTATTAATATTACCAGTATATTTTAATGTTACACCAAGGTAACAGTAAGACTTGCCAGTTTCTATTATAGTACCATTGATTTTAAAGCTATTTAAATTAGTTTTGCCATTAGAATTAAAAATTATAACTTTTGATTTTTGTTTATTAACTTCTAATTTCCAGGATGAACAAAAATCACTTAATACATCCAGCGACTTTTGTAGTCCACTTTCAGTACTCGAAAGTAATATGATATCGTCTGCGTATAAGAGAGAAGTAACTGAAGTATTTATAATAACCACAAAATTTATCTTCCGAGATAATATGATCTTTAAAATTTCACTTCACAAAAATATATGATTAGGTTGCAAAATTTCAGAAAATATGTGAAAGGGTCTCCCTTTTCACCTTGGCAAAATACGAATACGAATACGAATACGAATACTTTATTGAACTCAGGCACAGTGTGCAACATGAGCATACAAGGAAATACAAACATACATACATGTGAATATATAACTAATACAAATACAAAGATAAATATAAAGACAATGAAAAAAAAACATTGTGGATAGAGGTACAGTAGCAAATAAACTACTTTTAGGATAAACTTTTTTGACAAATAGAAATGCTTATAAAAACTTACTTTTGGAATAGATTATATAGACCTTTAAGAAAAATGGAAATACTTATGAGCAGTCGTGTATTACATAAGGTAAACATGCCAGCCATTTTTTCTATACTACTTTGGCGACAATAATAAGGGGGGTATATTTGTTTCGAAGAGACTGAATTTGTTCATTATCACATATAAAAAGGTAATGATATTCATCACCTAGAACATTATAGGAACATTTCGTACAAATCCTATTCTCTCTTTTAATGTTATTCCAGCGACCAGTTTCAATCGGGATTTTGAAATTACTAAGTCGAAATTTTGTTAAAAAAATCGGTGCTTTTAACTAACTCTCAATAAATAAGATTCCAAACAAAATTCGTGTTTAAAGAGAGTATAAAAATGACCTCGTGAAGAAGTGGCAATATCAGAGCGCCACTTTTGTGTAAATTGATCAATAAAAATTTGTTTTACATGAACTTTAACCCAATTAACATTCAGAATAGTTTGATTTCTGAAAATAAAACTTAGACCAACACTATCCAAAATATTTTGAATATTTTTTACAAATAAAATTTTGTTATTTTGTGAATGTAAAGCAAATAAAAGTTGGTATATTATTGAAGACAATTTGTTGCTTTGTACAAGACGAACCCAAAAACACAGCATTCTACACTTAATGTTTATTTCAAGTGGGTATCTACCCAATTCTCCATACACAAGACAATTTGGTGTATTTATTCTGACACCCAGTATTCTTTTTAAAAATTGTAAGTGAACCTTTTCTATATTATCATTTTTCCCCACTCCCCAAATCTCGCAACCATATGTTAATATAGGAGCCACCAAAGCATCAAAAATTTTTAACTGCAAGTCGATTGGTAATTTTAAGTTTTTTGTTTTATAATACACAGCATACAGAGCTTTTTGTGACTGTTCAACTAGTTTCTTTTTTGTACGTACAAAACTCCCATTATAATTGAATATAATTCCTAAGTAAGAATAGCAATCGACATATTCTAGTTCCTTACCATGCAGTTTTAAGGAAATATGGTCGATATCTTCGTTTGGAAAAAATGACAACTTTCGTTTTATTATGGTTCACTTCCAATTTCCATAATTTACAGTAATTTGAATACACATCAAGCATCTTTTGCATTCCTTCCAACGTTTCGGAAAAAAGCAGGGTATCATCTGCGTATAGGAGTAAAAACATTTTCATGAATTCTTGAAGCTTTTCGGATAACAAATTATCAATCAATGTTAAGGATGAGACATCAAAACTTTCAATAAATTTACAAGATCGTTTACGAAAATTGCAAAAAGGAAAGGCGACAGGTTTTCACCTTGTCGGACACCTATAGAACAGCTAAAAAAGTCAGAATTCACCCCATTCTTTGTGACACAGGACTTTATATTTCCATACATATTTTTAATTACATTGAGACATTTGCCTGAAATGCCATTTTTTATCATCTTAATCCATAAACTACTTCGATTGACTTTATCAAAGGCCTTACTGAGGTCTACAAATGTACAAAACAGTTTCTTTTTGTGCAAAAAATACAAATCATAAATGAATTTAAGATAAAAATATTGTCCAATGTCGAATGCATTTT